>NQII01001460.1:394280-494786 GCA_002778355.1 Clitarchus hookeri
CCACGAACCCCGCCCACGCATCGCCAGCGAAGCGACGGGGCATAAACCACGGGTTGGAAAACCGATGACGCAGCCGCTTCAAAGCGAGCTCGCCTCTTAAACAGCCCCACCTCCTCTCTTGCTCGCCCCAATCGCCCTATCCCCTCACTTTCCGAAATAATCCGCCCCTCGCCCCCTTCCCCATAAACGCCCCACGGGCGTCCCGCTCGCAGACTAGAACCACCCTTCTTCCCCTACTCGCACTGGAGAGAGAGACTGCGTAACTGAAAAGGGTTTTAGCAGAGCATTAGCAACCTTCCCGGTACAGCGACGAATAATTATTTCGCGAAGAAGTGAAATTCCCTTTCCCCCCCCCCTCCTCTTGTCATAGTGTGCCAAGAGATCCCTTTCCTCTACCGGGCGCGAGTTTAAGCGGGACGTTGAAAGGCTGGAGGGGAGTGTTCTCTCCATTGTCTGGGCGCCAGCCAGCGTCGTCTTCATGAGAGCTCGGCAAACACAGAAGTGGCGAACGTGGTAGCATGTGTTTTCGTTGATGAAGGGAGGGTGCAGACGTGCTTGCGCATGCGCTAATGGCTACCGGCCGTTTGCGGGGACGGCCAGCATCGACCATCACCTCCTGTCGTGGGAAAAGAATTTGGCGCTTCGACTAGGTCATGATACTCGGGACAAGTTTCCCAACGCTTTAATACCCTGTGGGCAAGGCGTTTTTAAAGACCTGTATTTCAAAAAGCGTCCCCAGCAGGTGAACTGGATTAGCTGTTTATCTGTAAAAATTACGTTTTCGTTTGGAAACAGGATATGCTCACTTCTTTTACATACACTCGTCAACCGAAAATACACAAGTATGAAATATCGTCAACTAATATTATGATGTTTCCAAGTTTCTACTGATCGTCAGGTTCAACGAAGTTATTGCTAAACTCCACGTCCTTATGATACGCCTATTTAAGTGGCCACTTTTCATACAGATATGTATGTGTATATATATATATATATATATATATATATATATATATAAAGAATGTATCTAAGGTTTGTTTAAAAAGTAGGAAGTAAATCAATTATATATTCTTATGTTCGGCCAAAATTATTAAAAATATGAATGCTTTCATTGAGGCCCGAGAACGCATATATACCTGGCACCTTAAAATTAGGACTTAATATCGACTTTCGTTTCAATTCGCCAACTTGCTTTTTCAGCAGAAAATCGTAAGTATACTTAAGGAAAGGAAAAGTCAAGTTTTGCCTGTAAACCTGCGTAATTGAAAACAGGTACTATTAACCCATTCAGACCGAGTAAACACAATTGTGTACATACCGCGCAACAAGTTTATGTCTGGCCGGTATTATACAATGCTAAGCTCAGTGCCTAATTATCTCCTTTGGGTTAACTGATTTGGAAACATTGCTAATATGTAGTCCATTACTGGTTAACATCACTATCGACGAACACAAAGTGATGCCAGAACAAGTGCTTTGTCAGTTGAAGTAGAGAATGCAATAATAAAACCTTATTTGCAAAACATCAAAACATTAAATTTTATGGGCAGTATTTTTCAGACTCCAACCTATTTAATTGGCAACCCACTAAAATCTTTACGTGCGTCACCCCATGGAATCTCACGTCCTGTGACTCCTCTAAAATATTATATTTGAATTTTGGCCAGGATCCAAAATAAACCAAACAGGAAACGTGCCTATATCTAAATACACCTTCGTAGCCTGAGAAAAGTCTGTACAGTTACACATTAATTAAGTTTTAAAGGAAAATTGAACAGAATCATGACCGTACACCAGTAGCGAGATGTGGCCGCTAGGCCCACACTGGCTTACAACCCGTAAGTTCATGCAGATCTTCTTAGCAAGAAAGGTTGCAGTTTGATAGTGTCGTGCCTTAAGCGAAAATAATTTACGCCAATACATATTACAAAAACACTTTAGCATTTTGTTGCGCCAATGATTGAAATATGTATGTTTTAAACCACTAAGCAGTCTGCAGTTGGATCACAGGCGTTGGGTTTTAGAATAGCAGGATTCTCATTGGTTTAGTCAAACAGCTTCATGTACAGACGATAGCTTATATGAAAAAATAAGTGTACATACACAGTGGCTCAGAAACCTAACAAACAGTCAACGTTTCATCTGATAGTTTACTGTTTCTGACTGGCTTTTATTTGTTGGCTGCTGCTACAATGCGGAGTCTTTGCTATAGGTTGTTAAAGAATCTATCACTTTTTTTTTATTTTAATTGCTATCCCACGCTGACAAGGCAAAATAAATCTAAAAAAATTTATCCGCTGAATGAATTCCTAGAACACACGGGGTTGTTCTAATAAACCGTGGACAAATAGAAAAGATACTTACGTTTTTCGTCTAATATCTACGGTTCACATAACAAAGCGGCCAACCATTCACATTGCGCTCTAATTAAGCAAATAGTTGTCGTTTCTGCAAGAAAGTGGTCACAAAATCTTTCCTCTTCCGGTAAACCAAATCATTACGTCCACCATAGCTGGAAATCCATTCAATAAGGAAGAGTAGCAACAAAAAAATGTTCTGGCAGAAAGAAATTTTCTGTTGTTATACACTGCTGTTAGATGTTTTGAAATTCAAACAGACTTATTCTGTTACTAAGATTTTCTGAAATTATTAGATATGGGCCGTGCTGGCGGAATTCTTGAGAACAAAATTCTACAAAACTACGAGTACTTCAAATACATTGTAGATCTTTGAAAATATATATTTTAGAATTCTGTATAAATCGCAAACTTAGGTCGCGGCACGCTTGTAACGTTGCTCCTTTGCCGTGTAGAACCACCGACAATGTTGTTTGCCTCCAATTATTATTTAACTGGGAGCCGGTCACGTACGGGGATTACGTTGTACAGCCTCACCGACTGTTTTGCCGCCATATCTGACCCCTGAAACTCGGGTAAGGAAATAGAATCCTTACAGAAGTGACCTCAAGTCGAGTTTCCAAGGTCCAGTTTCCTGCAACTTGCATAAGAATGCAAAATGCATTTACCTGGTGTTTACGTTTAAATATTGTACAAAAACGTTTTTCACTCACACATTTACATTTTGGTTGTTTAACCACAGTTTTCTTTGTATAAGTTTATAATGTAAGGTAATTAATATGCACCACGAGTATTTTGTTTATCTATGCTTTAAATTCTCAATAAGTACTGTTTCTGCTATATGCTTCATGGTTCTAAAATTAATGGTCAGTCAAATGCTGTAGTAGAATGAAATAACTTCGAAACAACGCTCTAAGCGATTATTCTGCAGAAAAAATCGAAGACCAGCTCTAAAATTAAATTGAATTATACGCTGGCTACGTCGTGTGCAGTCTGTCAACGTAAGGTCAAAATTTGTGGTTTACTCTGTATTATAGAGTTGGCAGCTAAGAGGAATCTACTTCGGTAAACAAAAGAATGTCATAATGTTTGTTCGTCGTACTTTTCAGTTGCAACTATTTTTTTATTTGCTGTTGAAATGGAAGGAGACAGTTGAAGTGTTCTATACATAAGCTAATTCGAGGTATCGCGTGGAAAACTGAGCCCTCAAATAGACTGAGATATGTGAACACGGCACTAGAATATCCATAGTTTTGTTTAGAACTCGTAGAACAGTTTTGACACACACGGCGGCAAATCAACTATAGTAATACTTGTAACTTCCTTTTCAGAAATTATCACAATCAAATGCACATTGCTTACTTCGCGGATTCTCAACCGATTGGTTGCGCCACTTAAGTTAACTGCGAAATGTCAGTAAAGTGACGAGATATATCATCATCAAATACAAAAACCATAATTAATCAAATCGTAATTACATGAAGAGATATTTTCATAAATGAAATCAATAATATTAAGTTTCATGATGCGTCTTTCTGTGACTGAAGCCATTCTTAGAGTTCCACGTTTAAACATTATACCCAGAATTTACGACTTTTGTAAGCTAGACTTCAAGTTTTGTATTGATAGAAAATGTTTGATATAAAAACGGGTTTGAATTTTTTTTGTTTGTTTTGTGATTTTATATATATATGTGTTTGTTTCTGTTAACAGCATCTCGAAATAATTGTTTTAATAAAAATTTAAATTTAATCAATATCATGACAAAGATATTTCATCACTGTGATTCGACCTAATAACTTTTAAAATAAGAAACGAGCAGATACCTGCAAAATTCGCGTTTTCATGTGGGGAAAATTTGTATTTTAAACACGCGAAAGTTTGTACTACGTTTGTCACTTGGCTGTGCTTTATTTGACCCGCTCTGAAAAACTTTGCGCCAGTTAATCCCATACACATGATTATGTGTGCCTGAATTATGTGCAATCTTATCAGAAGGAAAATGACTTGAAATCCAGAGAAACGACAATGAATTAATGACACTGACTCGAGTATCTATAGGGCCGTAATGTCTACTTCTTGACAAGTAATAACGCGAATTTCGCATACCACTCCATTAAGAATTTAAATAGGAAAGTCTGTTATTCAACTTAGTGTTACAGGAAATTGTAAATTTTGGGAACCCCTGGGTTAGCATCAAAGCTGACCCTAACGTTTGATCGTGGTTAGATACTTGAATCATTCACTCTTTCATTTAGGGGCAAGATAGACACGTCAAACGCATGTACGTTCATGTTAATTTTGCATTTGATCCACGGAATATTTGACACTTCCTGGAGGACAAGGTAACAGAGTCAATAACAAACCGACAACATAACGCATACCCAATCACGATCTCTCTATGTGCCAGCAAGGTGATATCCTATCGAGTGCACAATCTAATGTGGAATCTAGCATACAGGGCACTGAACTCACGAAAGTTTTTTATCCCTACTATTGAGAAATGTATGTATTTATCCCTCCTTCCACAGGGGCGCGTTGGTGTAGTGATCAGACTACTCGCCTCCGGGTTTGATTCCAGGTGGGGGCAATCCCGGATTTTTACATTTGTGAATCGTGTCGGACGATAATGTTGGTCAGCGGCTTTTCTCGGGGATCTCCCTTTTCCCCCATACTTGCAATCCGGTACTGCTCTACGCTCGTATTATTTCACCCTTATCGGCTCTCAAGACCTTAATTTTAAGAGCCGCTTAAATATATCTGCACCCCTCCTGCCTGTTTGGTGAGTCTTCCCCGTGGTTGCAGGTACCCAACCTAACATCAAAGCATACTAACTAATAGAGGAGTTAAACATGCTTTCTACTGCAAACTCCAGCAACACAGGCCAGGAAAATGGCGTCACAATGCCGTTCGTCAATCAGCACATTGCATCTTACTTGCAGCAACGGCCCAAAGAATATATAAACTTTCGCAGCACGCAACGGTCATTAAGAATAAAGTTTCAATTCCAAGTTATCGTGTAGCTCATCAGCAAATAGGCATGCTTATATTAAATAAAATGCCACTTTTAACTTCTGTGTACTTAACTAATATGTGTGCACACTCTATACGTGATACCTGACAGCCACTTGCCTACAAAACTGCTCCAAGTTGCGAAGAAACCTCCCACGACTCAGCTTCCCTTGAATGGCGGGGGTTCTTCATTCTACCACCGATTCATAATAAATAGGCAGACCTCTTAATCTCCGCTCAGCAAAAACGCCATCCGGGGCGTGTTTTTTTGATGTATTTTGAACTACACCACTGCCCAAATTTTTGTTTCGCTGGGAGAAAATTTTTCCACCATAGCAATATTTAAAACACAACCAGCACCAATCGTGTCTTATCGTATTTCGTGGGTGTCAGTAAGCTGCTCCTAAATGCATGTATTTTAACGGGCTCACTGAGTGACATACGTCCAGTATAGTAGGTAACGATGAAGGGAAAATATTTAAATATCTTAACGTCAAATAAAAAGTGTTATGTAGCAATTGGTGACAACATATAATTATTTATTTCGCTGTTTGTTTTTTTTAATTCATCAAAGTGTATAAATCAGCACATTTGTAAAATATTAACTTTTATAATAATTTCTAAGTTTTAATTGATCGACTCATGAATAAAGTGACGAGGCCCATGGCAATGTAAATTATATGTAAGGCGGAAGAACGCTCAACGTACATACTAGTAGATCTTAATCAGATTTCGAAATTGCTAATTTTCCGTGAACAGCCTATATCTAACATAACTGGTACAGATTGTGAATTGTTTATATTAGTGTAGCTGAATACAAAGCTTGACGTTCATTGGCCGTAGTGACTAAAAATATTCTGTGTCAGTTTAAGTGCAGTATACATAAAATTATTTCCTATTGCAACTAATAAATCTACAATAATATCTTTAATGTTTCAAAAAGAATTANTCATCAAAGTGTATAAATCAGCACATTTGTAAAATATTAACTTTTATAATAATTTCTAAGTTTTAATTGATCGACGCATGAATAAAGTGACGAGGCCCATGGCAATGTAAATTATATGTAAGGCGGAAGAACGCTCAACGTACATACTAGTAGATCTTAATCAGATTTCGAAATTGCTAATTTTCCGTGAACAGCCTATATCTAACATAACTGGTACAGAATGTGAATTGTTTATATTAGTGTAGCTGAACACAAAGCTTGACGTTCATTGGCCGTAGTGACTAAAAATATTCTGTGTCAGTTTAAATGCAGTATACATAAAATTATTTCCTATTGCAACTAATAAATCTACAATAATATCTTTAATGTTTCAAAAAGAATTAACTAATGAATGTTAGCTACAGAACATGTTTAACACTTTTATAACAATTTCGGTGTGTCATGCAGACTATTATTGTTGCTGGATCTTTTTCAATTGCTTGTACGCTGTTTTGTTTATATTTATTCTTTAGTTTGGTAAACAAGGAGCATACAATGAACTGCATGGCCGTAAAAGTACAGTTCGTACAAAAAACAATATGTTCAACACTAAAATTTGTGACTGGGCATAATAAATTTGTAAACTCTATCCTATTTTGGGCCTATTGCTAGTTATGTAGGTGACGTGAAGGTACCCATACACTAGAACACAGAAGATACATCTGTTGAGTTCTGTTTGGAGCAGCCAAAAACAGGTGAATGCAAAGTGCAAATCCTAATGAGACCTGCATAATTCGTGTCATTTCCTGGCCGCAAGCTGTAATGCACCGTCCTATGCATATCTGAGACGGTGCCCACTTGTCCATTGGCTTCTGCAACAGTGAGGACACATTTTTCCTTTTGACTTGCTTGGATATGATTGGGCCAGCCTCTCGTTAGTAGTTTCCTACTGGTCCAAAGATGTCCAAGGCGTATCTGGACAAACTGTAGTCAAACGACAAACGCAACAAACAAGCAAAATTATTTGAAGTCTAGTTTGACTTGGAAAAATAACGCGAATTTTGCACTTCTTTACTAATGAGATGTTCAGCTCTTCACAGGTACACGCATACATCTCGCGTCTAGCCTGTTGTGAATAAATGTTTTACTACAGAATTATACCTGGTGTGTAAAAGTGTTACACAAAATATGTTTAATGTTGTGGCAACAGTTACTACAGCTGTAATAATGTGTTATATGTGAGCTGTCAGTAACTAATGTTGCTCTCAATGTAGTATACTGTTAAGTTATTAATGTTAATGTAACGTTAGGTTCCATTGAAGCCACATTACCTCTTTTCTGTTCGTTCGACATTAAGGTGGTGTTTATGTTGCGGCAAAAAATATTTTGTTTTGAGCTGATGTTAACATTTGTGTTAAAACTTTTCTTGTATTTTAATTGCTTTTTAAAGCCATTCCGATGTATAATAAATTAAGTACATTTATTTTTCCACGAAAATAATTATTACTAATGAAAATAAAAATTGACGGCGGGGAGGGAAATCCCACCCGCGCCCTGAGTGTTTGACGTCATACCAATTGCTCTATCTTAACATGTTTGAGTTTGATATTATCGGTATTGACTACAAAATAACGAAAAACTGCAGTTCTCTTTCGTTACATGGAAATACTTTATGCTCTCTAAATATATGCATATTTGGCACATGTAAACTGCTTTGCAATGCTTGAGATATGGCTTAAGCTGCATTTATTAGTCTTTAAAATTTAAATACAGTGTTTTCATTTTAGGAGGTGATCGCTGTTCACTACTATCTGCCATTTTACAACGCCAAGTCAGTCTAGACTTGTGTTGGTTAAAGATTACTCTAATGTTGCAGTATCAGAAAATATTTTGCTCTTGCTGTATTATTAGCTTAACACAACATTTGGTTGCGGTAACATTACTTAAAGGGCTTACTAACATTAACAACTTAACAGTATATTTGTAATATAGTAATATATGACCTTGCAAATGGTTAACATTATTGTCTTTTTTCACAGCATTATTACTAATAATATAACATTAACGTTAAAAGAAATGCTTCAATATAAATTTTTTTTGCGACAAAATTAGACTATTATATGTTTAGATCTATGCGTTTCCCTAATACCTATCAGACTACGCATTACCCGCGCACGGCGGATGAAGCGACTCACGAAACAAGGGCTGCCACCCGATANCTAATACCTATCAGACTACGCATTACCCGCGCACGGCGGATGAAGCGACTCACGAAACAAGGGCTGCCACCCGATAAAAAAAATGGCAGCTCTCCAGGGTTGGTTCCGGGCGGTTGGTAACCATGACGCCACACGCGTGACCTGTCATTGGCNAAAAAAATGGCAGCTCTCCAGGGTTGGTTCCGGGCGGTTGGTAACCATGACGCCACACGCGTGACCTGTCATTGGCGCGACACTAATGGCCGATCAATCCATGCGCTCGTGTTACAGGAACAGTCGTAAAAGCCGCACGTAGAACACAGCCGCTGTTTACGAATTATAGGGCTGTGCTCATTGCTTTCCAGTCTCCACGCAATATTCAAATTGAACTAATGGCGTCCGGATCCTCTGGTGTTAGCGCATTTATTATTTCATTATGTGGCCCGTATATTGTTTTCCTAAATGTGTTGGTATATGGTTTATATAGNGTGTTAGCGCATTTATTATTTCATTATGTGGCCCGTATATTGTTTTCCTAAATGTGTTGGTATATGGTTTATATAGAAATTTTTTATGTATTCAAAATTTGTACCCTTTTATTTAATATTGGAAAATGGTGTTTTAGTTAATTTTATAACAGAGAATCGTTTAATTAATTGTACTGATTAAAAAATCTAATTGTGTGCACATATACGGATGTCAGGGAATTCGCGGATAAGGACCGCACCACACGAATCTGTGATCAGAACTTAGTAGAAAATGTTCTTTGGTAAAAAAGCGTAAGGGACTTAGTTTACGATAAAAACAACATTAAAGTAGATAAAATGACGTTACTTCGCGTAGGGCACAGCATACAAAACGTCGAAATGTCATAACAGGTGAANGTGTTAGCGCATTTATTATTTCATTATGTGGCCCGTATATTGTTTTCCTAAATGTGTTGGTATATGGTTTATATATAAATTTTTTATGTATTCAAAATTTGTACCCTTTTATTTTATATTGGAAAATGGTGTTTTAGTTAATTTTATAACAGGGAATCGTTTAATTAATTGTACTGATTAAAAAAATCTAATTGTGTGCACATATACGGATGTCAGGGAATTCGCGGATAAGGACCGCACCACACGAATCTGTGATCAGAACTTAGTAGAAAATGTTCTTTGGTAAAAAAGCGTAAGGGACTTAGTTTACGATAAAAACCACATTAAAGTAGATAAAATGACGTTACTTCGCGTAGGGCACAGCATACAAAACGTCGAAATGTCATAACAGGTGAANACATTAAAGTAGATAAAATGACGTTACTTCGCGTAGGGCACAGCATACAAAACGTCGAAATGTCATAACAGGTGAACGAAGTTTGCTCTGCCCATTGCAATGCCCTTTTCCGCTCGTTGGACGCATGCAGCATGCACGGAGCTTGGCCGCCGGATGCAGTCATGTCCACTGCCAAATCCCAGTACTCACTGCATGTGAACTCCGTGGCCTCTGCGGCACTACTGACCAAGGTTCGTTCTCTTGCCGTATCCTTTTGACCAACACATTAGTTACAACGTTGCCACATCACCTCATCCTTATATAAATATTTGAATACCACATGTTTAATACAATGGTTTTTGGACCTTTCATGTCGTTTTTTCCCCGTAAATTAAGAGAATTATGTATTTTTACGTAAGAGAAGGTTCGACTTAGTTTCGACTATAGATTCGTGTGGCGTAGTCCGTAACCACGAATTACTTGACAACCTGTATATTTTATTAATGTAAAACATTGAAAACGCCTTAAGGTTACTTCCTGCCATGAGAAAGCATTACGACTGGCCCTCCCAAGACTGTGTTATCATTCTCGGATAGGTGAATTTCTAGAGAATTATATATGTAACACTGAAATGTTATCACACGCGATTAAACCCAATGGATTAAATTACAGTTGCCACTTTTTACTTTATTCCTTGAACCATTTTCATCATTTGTTTCTGTTTGAATATATTTAATAGAATAAAAACAAAATATATAAGAGGTAAATAATATTTGNCATTTTCATCATTTGTTTCTGTTTGAATATATTTAATAGAATAAAAACAAAATATATAAGAGGTAAATAATATTTGTTTACATTCCCTGGAAAAACTTCGTATTCTGATAGCATTTATTTGCTGAGATATGCGTGTACGACCTAACGCTGATATTAAGACCATATTTTTTAAGGAGTCCCCTAAAATACTAATGAATAACTCTAAAACAAAAATATTTTATTTTAAAAAATTGTAAAGACATTAATAATAAAATAATACTTCATTTTTGCTCTGGGCAACTCATTAAATTATAAGAAAAATCCCAAAATACAAAAAAAAAATAGACTCAGGAACGTCGACCTTTCTACGCAGTTTGAAAACTAGTTTGTGGGGGAAGGGGGGGGGATCATCATTCATTATAGACTTCGACTGCTCTCTAAAGTTGGCGGTAATTTTAACCCATTCATACCCAGTGAACGCAATTGTAATCGCTTTTCACGTCAAAGTGAGCACTTTTGAAATCAAATTTTCAAAAATGAACGTTCCAGCTAACTACATAATGCTACAGTACATACTGACATGTGGGCTCCTTGTTCCGTTTACAGCCAATAAATAAATGTATTTCTATGCCTTGGCGTTGCACTGAAATTATAACCAGTGAAGTTAGTGTTCCTTGTTTTGTAGAACAAAGAGCACGAATTTGCATGCTATTACCACTTTTGTATCCCTAACAATTCTGCAAGTTCATTTGGATGACGCATTAATAGGGCCACCTGTTTTTTCGTGAAAAGATTTCTAAGCAAGATAGACATCAACATTCTAAGTGCACACAAGCAGATATCCTTTGGCTATTGGCCGGGTGTCTGTATGATTACACATTCTCTGTTTGACTAGCCTATCAGAATTAAGTTCCGATCAAGATATTGTNTTGGCCGGGTGTCTGTATGATTACACATTCTCTGTTTGACTAGCCTATCAGAATTAAGTTCCGATCAAGATATTGGTTTTTTTTGCATAGCCTAAAAATATACATTTATTTGTGACTGAAAGAGTTAATATTTATTGTAAATTAAATATTATATTTTAGGAGTAGAATATAAGTAAACCTTAAAGTTAACAAAAAATACGGCACTTCTGTTTTAATATAATTATAAAACGCTTGTGATTGATGGTATATATAGGAAACAACCCAACAAGTCATTTATGGAGTGATGTTTCACATGTTACATTCAAAAGTGTGGATAAACCATAAAAGGTCTATAAACACAAAACCCAGGAAGGTTATATTTGGCCAGTATTTAACATTTTGAGGTTCAGTGCTAAGTGATANAGGTCTATAAACACAAAACCCAGGAAGGTTATATTTGGCCAGTATTTAACATTTTGAGGTTCAGTGCTAAGTGATATTCGCTTTGGGTAACTGTTTCATAACTCATATCGCTGTTCTTATTTGTAAATGGTTACGGACAGAAAAATTTCGCANTTGGCCGGGTGTCTGTATGATTACACATTCTCTGTTTGACTAGCCTATCAGAATTAAGTTCCGATCAAGATATTGTTTTTTTTTGCATAGCCTAAAAATATACATTTATTTGTGACTGAAAGAGTTAATATTTATTGTAAATTAAATATTATATTTTAGGAGTAGAATATAAGTAAACCTTAAAGTTAACAAAAAATACGGCACTTCTGTTTTAATATAATTATAAAACGCTTGTGATTCATGGTATATATAGGAAACAACCCATCATGTCATTTATGGAGTGATGTTTCACATGTTACATTCAAAAGTGTGGATAAACCACAAGAGGTCTATAAACACAAAACCCAGGAAGGTTATATTTGGCCAGTATTTAACATTTTGAGGTTCAGTGCTAAGTGATCNAGGTCTATAAACACAAAACCCAGGAAGGTTATATTTGGCCAGTATTTAACATTTTGAGGTTCAGTGCTAAGTGATCTTCGCTTTGGGTAACTGTTTCATAACTCATATCGCTGTTCTTATTTGTAAATGGTTACGGACAGAAAAATTTCGCANTTCGCTTTGGGTAACTGTTTCATAACTCATATCGCTGTTCTTATTTGTAAATGGTTACGGACAGAAAAATTTCGCAATTTCCGAAACCTGTACGCTAAAATTCTCACAGCTCTCTTCGTTTGTTAATGGTCTTAGCTTTTTGCTTATTTGCTGCTCTCCCACTCAGAAATATTTTTATAACACTGTAGAGTTGTAATTGGTCTTTGTTTTTCGTAGGTTTGTCTAAGCTGACCCCGAATATTGTCACATGCGTTGACGAAATTTTAGGAATGCGATCCTGTGAAATTCTGTTTACTGACTTGCGACAGGATGTACATGCACATCTGATTACATAATATGCATACACACTTCACTGCCTTTTGCACATCTTAATATACATACATACTTCACTGTATTTTGTACAGCTGAGCACAACATTGCTGGATCTCAGAAGAGATTCTGTTTCGCAGAGATTACATGCAGCACAACTAACGACCTTAACTTATTGAGATCAAGCTAAACTTCCAATACTTATATATTTTGCATTATTTCCAAAGTTTTTCTGTGGTTTATTTGACTCGCCCTGGAAAATCTTTGGCTTTGATTAGAGAAAATTGTGTATAGCTTGAAAAGTTCACTGCCTATTAGAACTCAACGTATAATGTGCACATATCTTTGAACCAATGAGGAGACTGGCACTCTAAAGCAGAACGTTCGTGACTGCTCTGCAAATATTCTAGTAGAGTCACAAATTTGATCATCGAATCATAAAAGGATAAACTAGTTAGAATGTCATCGAAAATATGTTGCCTTAAAAATGTTTTGCTATTTTTCAGTGTGTCTGCCTATAGTAAAAGTGCAGAAAAATGCAGGTCCAATCATGGCCTCCACTATGGTAACACGCAAGCAATGAACCGTTGATATCAACTTGAGTATACGAATGACTATGAAGTCTAGGGATCTCTGCGATCCAACTTGCGCTATCTGCTAACAAAATGGCTGCCTGATATATTTATCTGCAACATTTATGGCGTGTTTTCTAATGTGAGTTTAGTCTTTTGTTGAATTTTAAGATTGAACTAACCAAATACAAACAGCATAATCCCCAATATGTAACTTTTGCCGCTTGAAACTTTGATTAAGCATACTGACAAAATACTCTACTTGAACACGGGTTTATTTACTAACTCTACAGTTNGCCGCTTGAAACTTTGATTAAGCATACTGACAAAATACTCTACTTGAACACGGGTTTATTTACTAACTCTACAGTCCTTATCTAATACTTTAATTTCACATTTATCTAATACAGTGTTATACTTATTCCTGATATAAAATAGGCCGTGGTGGTGCAGTTGTTAGACTACTCGCATCCTACGTAGGCGAACAGGGTTCTAATCCCAACGGGGTTGCTCCCGGATTTTGGCGTGCGAATCGTGCCGAAGGATGCCGCTGGTCGGCNAACAGGGTTCTAATCCCAACGGGGTTGCTCCCGGATTTTGGCGTGCGAATCGTGCCGAAGGATGCCGCTGGTCGGCGGGTTTTCTCGGAGATCTCCCGTTTCCCCCTCCCATTTATTCTGGCGCTACTCCATACTCATTTCACCTCACATCCACCTGCTCTCGAGCCGCTCAAACCTCTCTACTCCCCTCCAAGTACAAGCTTTGTGAGATATTTTGTAATGGTAAATGTGATAGACAACGTAATACAACCTAACGTGATCATTAATAGAGAGATGCGCCCTTAAAAGTGGAGAAATAAAAGTACTTATTTGCAAAATGTTAGAAACTACGTCAGACTAAACAACAAATTTGTGAAAAGTGTTAGCATGATTTGACAGCTTTGATTTGTGAACATTTAGCGCAAAAAAGCCCGTCATTAAAATATTAAGGGGCGTCATGTTATTTCATAATAAATGCGGGTGTTTATCAGATGTTACGACTTAACAATAGTATAAACATCGATATAAACACAAAATGTTCCCTTGGTGTAACACTTTCAGGTGAATAGTTCTCGAGAAATCATTCAAAGTTTGAAAGGATGATGTAGGTGGCCATTCATGTATATAACATAATTATAGGGATTTTATTACCCGCCAAATATTCACATAAAGCATATTACGAATCAGACATNTTCATGTATATAACATAATTATAGGGATTTTATTACCCGCCAAATATTCACATAAAGCATATTACGAATCAGACATACCCTATTCACATACATATTGTTTTTTGTGAAGTAATTTCTAAAATTTAGCAGATAAAAAATTTTAATTCCCAAATGAAAACCGACATGCTGTCAGCCACAACGCAGATCAGAAAGTAACCCTTGACCAATCAGGAGTTGAGATAGCATTTTTCAAAGCCACTGGCAACCTTAATCGTAAATGCGTACTTGCTCGTACTGTAACATAATAATTATCATTCGTAAGCTTGCAGTGAGTATAACTAGATGCCTATAAAACCCTCGTTATNTTCATGTATATAACATAATTATAGGGATTTTATTACCCGCCAAATATTCACATAAAGCATATTACGAATCAGACAAACCCTATTCACATACATATTGTTTTTTGTGAAGTAATTTCTAAAATTTTGCTGATAAAAAATTTTAATTCCCAAATGAAAACCGACATGCTGTCAGCCACAACGCAGATCAGAAAGTAACCCTTGACCAATCAGGAGTTGAGATAGCATTTTTCAAAGCCACTAGCAACCTTAATCGTAAATGCGTACTTTCTCGTACTGTAACATAATAATTATCATTCGTAAGCTTGCAGTGAGTATAACTAGATGCCTATAAAACCCTCGTTATNCTCGTACTGTAACATAATAATTATCATTCGTAAGCTTGCAGTGAGTATAACTAGATGCCTATAAAACCCTCGTTATTATTATATGTGTATCCAAAACACAAATACATGTACGTTTGTTCGACGTCTGCCATTGGCTGACAATTTTTTGACTCAATTCGAAAGCCTCCTGCGCCAATGGAAAAAGATAAGCGACAAAGCTACCAGTTTACTATCACGCGGTAAATCCCGTAAGCGGCAAGCTATTTTACAANATGGAAAAAGATAAGCGACAAAGCTACCAGTTTACTATCACGCGGTAAATCCCGTAAGCGGCAAGCTATTTTACAATAGCTAATGAAACCATTGGCACATGATAGTGAAGTTTAACCCATTCAGAGAGTGTACACAACTGTCTGCATTACGCACGTGGAGGTAATTGTTGGTTCTTACTGCACGCTGTGAAGCTCTACGACCAGTGATCTTACGTGTTGGCAAATTATTTGCAAACCATCTTAGCTGGTCTAACACATAATTGGCCCATATAAGAGTAGCCGAATATATATCCTACAGNAATTATTTGCAAACCATCTTAGCTGGTCTAACACATAATTGGCCCATATAAGAGTAGCCGAATATATATCCTACAGCTCATTGGCTGTGACAACAAAACAAGTGTTGTGTTGAAAGTACAGCACGCATCATAAAATGTTTTGTTTGAAACACCTGGAACCGTAAATTAAAGTGGGTCTAAAAGGACTAAGCTATCAAAAAACAATAACCTCACAGGACTCTGAGCGTAACGAAATAATATTTGCATCGCCACAAAACATTTTGCACAAAATTTAACACTATTTTCTGGCAACAATGTTTTCTTTTGTGTGAAATACAGTCGTGTAACATTCAAATTGAGTTTGCAGTCCCGGTTATATCTCAGGGCTGTACAGAATTAAGTGCGGAAGTCCCGTAATGAAATTGTCAGACGCCTCCACTTCCCCCTCGACAACCACTCGACCTGTATCTCTGCCCAGAAGTCATCAGTCCCCTCCACACCCCACTCCCCCCTCCAGGGTCAGACTGTAGGTCCAACAGAAGGAATACCAGGCTGTAAATGTTTTCCGTCGAGGGAGAGGTGGGCTGGGGGTTGATCTCCTAGGGCTACCCCCATCCTAGATGGCACGCGCACACTTTTTTTGCCGCCGATAATGGCCCGTTCCGCCCCTCTCCAACATCATTCTGACCCTCCCTTGGTGACTGCACAGATGGCTGGCTCTCTGAAGATAGCACCGAAGTCCAATGCACCGGGAGATATAGAGTACTGTCCGGAAATAAGTACATAGGGACCGTCCATTAACGGAGCTTGCCTATTTGACTCGTTAACTGCTTTGCAGAATGTCTCAAAGGCACATTCGTAAAGCTGGATCATGGTTTATTTACCACTTTTGAAATCGAAGTAAGGGGCCGCGGTGGCTGAGCACTTAGACTTCTCACCTCCCACCAAGGCAAACCGGGTTCAATCTCCAGCCTGGTCACCACGGACTTTCGCAAGTGGGAATTGTGCCAGTGTCGATGCCACTGGTCGGCGGGTCTTCTCGGGAATATCCCGTTTTTCCCGCCCTCGCATTCCGCTGCTGCTCCATTANTCGATGCCACTGGTCGGCGGGTCTTCTCGGGAATATCCCGTTTTTCCCGCCCTCGCATTCCGCTGCTGCTCCATTCTCAACTCATTTCACCCTCATCGGCTCTCAAGACCTCGCCAAATATTCTGGCGCTGGTACTGGCATTAAAAAAGCACGTGATTTCACGAAAAATACACTCATCGTCAACAAAGTGGTTGCACCTACAAGTAAGTGTCGGATTGCCAAGATACTAGAAAGGATGACAAAAATCAGCAAGAATAATGAATCATTACAAAGTGAGTTCTATACGAAAGTGATCTACGCAAGCTATACATATATATACTACGCGTGCCTCNGCAAGCTATACATATATATACTACGCGTGCCTCTGTAATAATAGTAGTTGTTGTTGTCTTTGTGAGGAGACATTTTAGTTTTTGACTTGGAAAAGAATTACCGTCAGACTAGACTTCAATGTCCTGTATGCACACTGGAAATAAGTTACTCAGACACTGACGGTCCATGATTCGTGGGCAGACGTCTGAGAAACGTGACAGTAAAACCATTCAATACCCAAAGTTTATATAAACTAAAGTGTTTTTGGAGTACAACTAATCGTGGAGTCTTTTCGCGGAAAACAATAAGAAATATGTTACTTCGGTAATAAACGCTAGTGAATGAATCGCCCCCAGGAGCATAAAATGCGTAGCCATTGAAAATAACAATCAAAAGAGTGGATCTGAGAACCANGTGAATGAATCGCCCCCAGGAGCATAAAATGCGTAGCCATTGAAAATAACAATCAAAAGAGTGGATCTGAGAACCACCGTTTTGACATACAAAGTGGCAGAAACTTTTCTCGCGAAAATCTGATGTCCCGACATCTTACTTATGCTTAGGGACTGGAAAATTAGGCGATTTCCTTTTACGACTGGCTAGGTTTGAAACACATTAACATTTCCGGTACATTTGCAATTGGGTCACATTTTATTATATACGTCCAGGTGAGCTCTGAGTCAACAACAAACCTGCAAGGAATTCGGTACCGAATCCCATGCCACCTGCTTTGAGGTAAAATTGGTTAAAAAGAAGGCAACAGTCATTGAAAACTAAGCTGAGGCTTTGAAATATGTAGGACCGTGGATTATATCGTATAGGTCGTTCAAAACGAGAAATTTTCCTGTTCCTATTTTTGCTGTAAACTGACTAAGAGCAAGTAGTTGAATTATCGTATCCAGAGTTTTATAAATGAAGACTTGAAAAATTCGCTCATTCATTTTGAATACAAAAAAATTCAACAAATTTGCAGTTTGTTCACGCGGTATTTGACGCCTTCTGAAGAGTTCTGAGAGAGCAACAAATTTGATGCCCTACAGTCTCCTCCAGCATATACAACAAGCAACTAATGATCGATTGACATCTGCTCGATTGTCTTTCAGCATTCCGAAATTGCTAAATTTCATTTTTCTCTATTTACAGTTTCACANCGATTGACATCTGCTCGATTGTCTTTCAGCATTCCGAAATTGCTAAATTTCATTTTTCTCTATTTACAGTTTCACAATACACAATAAATAAGCACGCTTTTTGTGGACAGGCTATATCTCACTATAAAGGCCTGCAAAATTCGCGTTATCTTTCGGTGACATGATAGACTCCACTTCCTTTTAAACAAGTGGTCACTGTTCGGGGTTTCAATGGTCGTTGCACTCGAATCAACATCACTTATCTGCTTGATCTCTTCAAAATTGTTTGGNCACTGTTCGGGGTTTCAATGGTCGTTGCACTCGAATCAACATCACTTATCTGCTTGATCTCTTCAAAATTGTTTGGCCACTCCACCGCTGAACTTATATTATTGGCTAAAAAGTTTTCCGAGGCATGCCAAACATATTTTTGGACAAAGACTGGAGTTGATCAAACGGACAGTAGCTTGGAGTTCAGTCTGTCCTTAAATAATAACGCAAATTTCGCAGATCTCTATTCTTAGCTAAGCAGACTAGTATTGCTCTAATTGCTTCATTCAGTCTGCCCATAACTTACGTGAAACAAGCATACAACTAAGCCCAAAAATTACACGAATAAATTTCAGAACAACCTAGTCTTCAAAAATGTGTACAATAAAATTATTTTTCAATTCGACCACAGAGTTGTAGACACGCCCTGGACGACCCTGATTCGATAGCAAACTATGGCAACAGCCAGTGAACTAATAGTAAAGTATGTTCATGATCTACTGAGCACTATTGTACTGAGAGAACCATTAACAAAATATTTAGGAACAGGAAAATTTGCGTTTTAAACAACTTGTAGGCTAGACTTCATGGTCCTACGTATTTTCAAGCCCAAACTTTCTGTTCATTGGCTGCTGCCCCAGTGTGTAGCCAGTTTTACCTCACAGCAGGTGGTACGGGGTTTCGGTGCTTGTGTGCTTGCACGTCTCTTATCGACACAGAGTTCATGTGGACGTGTCTGATAAGCTGTGATCGAATTGCAAACAGAACAGAAACACACATGCGTTTGAGGTCTATCTTGTCCTAAAATGAATTACCGAAATTTTCCAGTCCCTAAATATATTTTTTTCTATACAGTAAAAATATATTTCGTTGCCTCAACATTACGATTTGTTGAATAAACAAAACATGAAAAGCAAAATAAATAACTTTGGTTATCTAACAAAATACACCNTCAACATTACGATTTGTTGAATAAACAAAACATGAAAAGCAAAATAAATAACTTTGGTTATCTAACAAAATACACCCTTGAATTAAAAAACATCTTTATTGGGCCAAAACAATAAATGTAGACCGTCTACAAAATATTGGGTTAAACCAACTGTGTGCATTTGTTTAGCTACTCATTTGATTGCCTTCGTTTAAATATACCGCTCGAGAGTTTGTTGGAATTTTGCAAGCGCAAATGAGCCAGCTTCGAATCTCGGCTAGCCTTGGAAGTTATTTTTATATGCACCGAAACTCGTTACTGTGCGTAGAGTGAAACAAATATTTAGTTGCACCAACAAATTCTTTGTTAGGGCCAACTAAATAAAAACTACAAAATAATTTCGTTTCAACAAGAAAATATTTCATTGCTTTATACGAAAAATTAATTTAGTTTGCGCCAAACAAACATAGTTTGATTAAAAGTAAACTTTTTCACGATAGTGAAATCAACCGTTGAAAAATACCACTTTTTCTACGTGTATATGTTTCTACGAGCGCACTGACAGGCATGCGTCTAATAAAGTGGGTAACGACGAACGGAAGGAAGTTCCATGACTTAAAGTTCAATTTAAAAGCTGGGTAAACATTTGCAAATACTGAAGTGATTTTTTGTGCCATTTATTTTAATGCACACACGTAAGAATTAAACTATCTACTTTTCTGATCATTCTACAGTTTCACTTTACCGACGTGTCAAAACAGTGATCAGGCTCACAGCATTGTTTATTTTACTTTTGGTGGAAGAATACATGATATGCTTACAAGTGGATCGTAAACAGGGCCTTCAAAACTTATCAGTTTACCGTGAACAGCCTATATGACTGTGGAATCTAGTTATCAGTTCGTAGAACCCCGCGAAGTTTTTCTGGCCTTGCATATAACTTGACTGGCACGCTGAACGGCTTAAGACGAACGAAGTTGACAGCAGTGTCGAATACGTAGTTGTAGGTTTTTACGAAGTATAAAATTATTATTTTTTTAAAATATATTATTACAGGATATATTTTATCTTCAGTTTTTTATGCACATCAGAGTAAGCGTTAGCATGTTGCTAACATACTAACGTATTCCTTACAATTTCACAGGTAAACATTAACGACGCATTGATAAAGCAATATAGCCGATTGCTATATTAATTTTGCGTTTATTAAAATGTTACAATATTGCCTGAAAATTATTTTAAAGATAACTTCTAAAGTTTTCAATAAACAACGTAAAGCCTATAAGAAATTATTACGTAATAATTTTCTGAGCTTTAGTTGAATAATTTGATCGTAATCAGTTCCCACGATAGCCAGTTTTCGAAAGAACTTTTACGGTTCTGTTTCAGGCGAATGTCGCATGAGTTATGTTTTGTGTGCCTTTCCACTTTCACACCAGCTACTTTGCACCGGCTGTTAAAAAACAATTCGTTTTTGTCATTATCCAAATGAGCATAAAGACGAAAGGAAGACTTCGGAAATTGTTCGGGAATTACCACTAGAGCACGAAATCCAGAAAGCGGGATGGCGACAACATTGTTGATTTTTTCACATTGTCGGATGATGCCGCTGGTGGGCGGGCTTTCTCGGGGATCTCCCATTTATCCCACCCTTGCATTCCGGCGTTGCTCCATACTCACATTCTATAATTGTTAGAAAGACAGGCATACTTTAAAATATAAAAAAATATTTAATTTAGTGCATGATTGTTTTTAAATGTTATCCTTAGGAATATTCTGTTCGCAGCGAACCAACGTTAGATAGAGACAAAACCTTTTCGCAAACCTCTTTTCTGTCTAGGTTTTTTTAAGAACTGTGGCTGGGTTTTAAATTCAAAATTAGCTGATGGGTTTCCTGATACACGTTAGCTGTCTGCATAAGAATTACGGGCGTCCATTTACTTCTTGGTCAATTCGAAAAGTCGTTTCTCATACACATTAAGCCGATAAAAAATAGATCGCGTTAGGTGTATGAAGTGGATATTGAATTTTGTTCCTGCTTCCATTTAATTCCTTAAAAATATAACCACTTTCCCTAGCTGTAGTAATTTTTTTACTCTGCGATACTAAATTAATTCAAATTTGTGTCAAAGGCGGAAATTTTGGGGTGAACCCAATTTATATGGAAAACTTATTGCGAGAGTAAATTAAAACCTTTGAATATTTAAAAAACGAATGAAGGTATATTACGTATTACTCGTGTGAATGGTAGATTACACTAATTAGTGCAAGTGAGTTAAGAGAAATAACGTAAACGATGAATCTTCTGTCTCTACGGAGAAAAAAAAAGGCCGAGTCATAGACATACAAAAAATCTGCTGATGTTAATTAAGCGTAGGCGGAAGTTCGGCCAGGTGGAGGAAACACACGGCCTGGGGATCTACAACTTCCGGTAGTTACAAAATTTGCTCACCTACAGGTTCCCAGAAACGGACCTGGTGGGAGGTAAAATAATAAAGGGGCAAAAATAGAAAAAGTGCGATTTAAAAACATTTGCTATTCTTTATTAGTGCTTTTTTTCTCAGGGTTTTTATTCATGTCCATAGTCAGGCAGGAGAATAGTGTTGGCTTGGGCAGAGGGGAAGCGTGGGAGGGGGGCGGTAAGCGCGCGCCTGTCCAAGGCGTCTCCCCCTCCCCCGAATAGGGCCAATGGGCACGCGGCGTCGCGAGCAGGAGCGCCGGCCAATGGGAGCTGCACTGCGAGAGGGTGGCCGCGACGCGCAGGCGTCTCCCCCGGGCATCGTCGCCTCGACGCCGTGTCTACCCAGGGCTTGGCGTCGCCGACAGCTCGCCCCGGCGCCAGCATCTCCGCAGCTGCTGGGGGACGCCCGCCACCACTCAAGGTACGCCACTGCCCCGCAACTCCTTCCCTTAAGGGTTTCCGATATAAAAAAAATTAATTATTTTTTATTTGCACCAAACATTGTGCAACTTGTACATTGCATCTGATGACATTTTCTTCGAATAAAAAATCTACACTTTATAATTTTTGAATAATTTTATGTAAAATATAACATTTTTCTGTTTTGCTGCAGTTGTAATAACAAATGCTAACTATGTCGTACAGAAGAGAAAATTTACAATGTAAACTAATGTCATGGGCTACTGCGTGACACTTATAAAATANCTAACTATGTCGTACAGAAGAGAAAATTTACAATGTAAACTAATGTCATGGGCTACTGCGTGACACTTATAAAATCACCAAATAAAAAACCATACATATGTAAGAAAATTTTAAATATTAATAAACTTTCGCATATATTTAACATTATTTTTTAATGTAACAACTGTTATTTGGTGATAACATATATGTCAAGCAGTAGCCCACTGCATTTGTTTGCATCGCAATTTTTTTCATCTATACAACTTAATTAGTATTTGTTATTATGACTGCAGCAAAATAGGAATATTTTATAATTGAAATAAAAATATTCAAAAAATTATTAAGCGTTATTTTTTATTCCAGGAAAATATCATCAAATTAAATCCGTAGAAGTTAAACAATGTTTGGTATAAATATAAAATTATAAATTTGTTGGTATCCAACTTTTTTTAGGCTGGCAGTCCCCGAAGAATTCATTATAGTCTATTCACAGTTTCTTCACACACTTTTTGAATCAAACCATTAAAAAATCACTCCATGTATGGTGTGTTGGGTGGTTTCCTAGTAATGGCATTGATAACAAGCCTGTGTACTTGCGTTAATATAGATGTACTGATTTTTGTTCAACTGAAAGTTAATGTATATTTTATTTATAATGTAAAATATTCCATTTATATCAAGTATGAATAAAAACAGAAGAAAAAAAAAAGGCGTGTTCGTAATTCATAGTAAGAAATAGGTTTTGAGCTAATTATAACTGAACTAAGGGCGCACGAATTCGTTACATTGTCCCTTTGGTATAAAAATTGTTATGGACTAAGTTAAGCTTTGTTTGCACAAGGCGGGGGAATATCCTGGAAGTAGACCTTCAGCAAGGCTTTGGAAAAGTCTGAAGTAACCTTGAATGGACTATATTTTAAATTTGTACGAAATGCTGTTGAACTTGTAGACATTACTAGCTAGTACTATTTCCTCGCATAAAAAAACTTTTCAGGTGTCATACTTTTTATACAATGACCTGTCAACACCATTATTGTAGTGTTTTTGGGGCGTACAATTAATTAACTCTAACTCACCGGAATAAGATAATTCACATTAAAATAAACTACTGTGAGTTGCTTCAAAATTTTTTTAAAACTTGCTATAAATATTTTTTCATGTTTATAAGTACCTTAAAATAAGAAAATTATTGCAAAGTTTTTATTTGTAACAGTTTGTGATTTTTTTTGTAAAATCAGATTTTCCAAGTTTACCTTCAAATGAATAAGACATGACTTTTCAGACACCGTTGTTTGACTTTGTTTAAATTAATTCGTTTGTTTTATTTCCACGTCACAGAAATAATAAAATTTTAATTTTGACACAACATTACGGACAAAAATATATGATCTAAGAATCTTTTATGCAAATAAAGAGTACATATAAGTAATATCTGCAAGTTGAATGGTTTTTCGTACATGTACAAAATAATGAATTTTTCCCCCCAAGTACTAGCTTGGGGGAAAAACTGCTAATAACTGCATTTAAAGACACATGCCAGATTACTGTTTTTATTTGGCGGCAAACTCAACTTCAACTCTATATTTTGGTGTTGACCTGAGCCTCTAGTTGCCAACTTGTTTCACTCGACACGTAGGACTATTAAGCTAACGTAATTACTCGTCGAAATAAATGTCCTTACGGTAAATCCAGCAAACAGTGAAACTATGGACTGTTTTCTTAAATGCGTACTACATTATGTTATCCTTTCAAGAAAATTATTCTATGATTTGGCAAGTTTCTATATATGTACTACAAATTTGCCTTGTCTCTATCAACTTTCGTACAGAATTACAAAAAGCCATTTCTCTTATATGTATTAACGTAATATTGAGAGTATTATTGGTAAATTAAAAACAACTGAATGTCGGTTAGGGGGTAACGGTTTCTTATTTTAACTTATTACCCATATTTGATTTATTGGCATGTGTGTGCCAATATTAAGTTCATGGGTTTGTTGAGTTTTGCGTGTGACGTAAGGATATACAATGGGTGAAAAGAAGAATTTAAACTAGGTCTTGGAAAGTGTTTAAACTAAACGCGATAGAGATGTCTCAATCTCCACCTTCGAAAAAACAAATATTAGTGGTAGGTGAGAGGTTTATTGATATCATGCACTGTAACAAATATTTGTTCCATGGGTTATATCAAAGTTACTTTAAAAAGTTTTTAGGTAAGTTTATGGAAATAAGTACTCTTTTACTCTCTTGGTAATTAGTTTCATTTTAATATCTCCAATATTGTAGCATATTTATGATAATTATAGAAAATTTGGATTGTTGAGTCGGTACGAGTGTGTGTGTGTGTCTATTATGGTCATCGGGGTTTTTCAACGCAGTGAAGAAAAATTTACTTTTCGAATCGTTGTTTTTTTTTTAGTTTAATATATGCCCTTGTTTTAAATGCTCAGTATTTTTTACCTAAAGTTAAAATTTATAGAAAAACAAATTCACTCGTGGATGTGTGGTGGTCTTTTTAACTTGTTTATATATTTTAAATTATTTTAAAACTTTCGAAATTTTTTTTAAATATAATTTAATATAATAACATGCCAATTAAAATTGGAAAAAATTACGGAAACTTCTACTTATACAAAAGATAAAAGTTACTTGCCAGCAAAACATAACTCCCGAATTTATACATATTTTTACGTACTAAGATTTATTATCTAATATCAAAATGTTTAACACCATTGAGTTAGCATTAAATTGTAGGATATTTATTCATGAGATCTTTAAGACTGCAAAGAATATTACTAGTGCCAAAAAAAAATTAGCCCACTTAATAAAATTCGTTGACGAATAAGAGAGTACAAATCATTTTAGAAATAATGAAAATTATGTTTAAACTGGTCGTTTTGTGTTTTATTAAGAATATTATGTAATTATTTTAGAAAAACCATACAAAACAAATATATAGAGATAAAAGGAACTTATTAAAAATCTCAAACGTTTTGAAACTTTAGATGCTATGAATTGTATTAGTTTCCACTTATAAAAAAAATATGTTTATTTCATAGCTTTCCGTAGTTTTACCATTTCTATAAAATGGTGGTCCCAATACCTGAGTTGAATATTTGAATTTATGAAATTATAGTATTTAAAAGGAACTAAATTTGTTAACCAAAATCTGTAAGAAGTCTTCTCCTCTGCTGTGTGTGTGTGTGTGTGTATATATATATATATATATAACCGCAAAGCGATCTTTTTGAAGTTGTCTCATTTGGATTTATAGTCAATAAATATATTTTATTGTAGCCTTTGACATTAACATTTCAATCCGGTTAAATATATATATATAGTTTATATTACATAGCAAAATTCATTTTAAACAGGGGTGGTAGGATAAAACAATTTCTGGTAGCGAAACAGTAACTAGGGCCTCAAAAGTGGTAACTTTGCAGTGGACAGAAAAAAAAATGTATATATATATACACGCCAAAATATTATTTGTAAGCATACCCAAAGATGTAATTTATTCCATGCTGGCCCAATAGCATAAAAAATTACATTATTTCACTTTTAGGATAGCAGGAGATAACGTAGGCAACAAAAATTAACTTACACCAAACACAAAAACGAGGGACGGATACCTCTTATATTAAGGATTTAAAAATTTACTGTATTTAATGAATGCATTAACAACTGAATTTTCAATGGAACTGGAATACTAAAAGTAATTAATTTTATTGAATTAAAATCAAAATACCTGTAGTTTAAATTTTTTTTACATGTATAATTGTTTAATATGTAACATATTTTCTTCTCTATCATGATATAAATATTAATGATATTCTTCGACATCCATTGTATGGATTCCGGAAATTGTTCACATGATCTGATTTGCAGATTACGTGATACGAAAGGTTATTAGTTGAGATAACACAGATTACTAAAAGGAAAGAATAAATATTTGTTCCTACTTGTGATGCTCTATATATGGTCAATACACTGATCAGTGTACGATTGTAATAAAACAATGTTGTAAATTCTGACTATATATTTACACATTTTTGGATCATTCTCTTTCTTCTTAAATGTATATTTAATTATTCAAACAGATAAACACTTGTAGGAACAAAATTCGTGTTTAAACGTGGAGATCACTAAGGAAAGTAGTTAAAAGCACGGACAAATATCAGCAGTATTAACTGTTGTGACCTTTATGATGATTTGTTATGTACCTCTTAATACGGTTCCTGCAGCAGAGAACTCTGAAAATTTTAGAGACAAGATAGCTCTTTCACTAAAACGTCAGCATCAACCACATTTTTCCTTAAACTATTACTGTAATAAACTTCTAAAACTATTTTAATAATATTACCAAATTCTAGTTGCAGCCAGTCAGCAAACCACCTATTTTGTTGTTTTCTTGCAATTTATTTGTCGATGTTTCCGAGTTTACCTGCTCAGTTTACCTTGTAATTTTTACAGGCTACTTTATAAATGTTTGTAACCATGTGTTTATTTGGTTTTTTTTTTTAATGACAATATCTCCTCGACGGAAGATAAGCACGGGAAACAGCCATTCAGTGATAACGAGTCGATCACCAATCGCTAATATTCACTGAATATCCAATTTCACTGGAAAATTAGTTACATTAATAATTACTTCACGCTTTGCGTTTTTTGGTTGCAATTCGCGTAGTGTATTTTTTTATATATATTTTTTTTGTTTTGCCCTGAAAACTGTACGCAGTTGTCTAATATTATGGGCCAGAAAACTAAATATGAAATTTCTAAGAACGGTTAAATATTCCTCTAGGATAATTTTTTTTTCGTCTAGAGAAATCGCTGATAATATCATGACAAGATTTGTCACTGTTCAGCGGTCATTATCTAATGATTAAGTATTAAGGAAATGATTTTCAAAAAATAATCAGTGTCATACTTAAAAATTTGAAAGTTTCAAGTTACAAACAGGTAGTGGTATAAACCGTTGACTTCCGCTCTGTGATTACTGGAGTAGGATTGATTTGCTTCTTAGGGGCTCCACTGTGAGTAGTCTAATTTATATCTGGGTCGAATCAGGATTGGCCACACTGTCGTAAAGTATTATTCAATTCGCGCCGGTAAAATTATGACCCAATCAAATTAATACTTCCAAAAAACGTAATTAAAAATCTAAGGTGTCTTAAATTTACAATATCAATATAAACAGTTAAAAATAAACACATAGCTCTATACAACTAAAATAAAACAGCGTATTCCTTTCCAAATTTAATAACAACTCTTTTGTAACGAGAAATGAAATAACCTCGTTAACGGTTTTTTTAATCCAGGGCGTTCTCAACGAAAGCTTTTATCAAGAGTTTGAAAAACCATCAGAAAATGTGCTCGATAGCTTAAGCAGAAACGGAAATTGCCACACATAGACATCGTCCTGAATATACTTATGTGATGACGGAATATTGCATGGTAAATAGAATCATATTGTTGCTGGTCGTGGTAAAATACCTACACCCATGTAAAATAGACTTCCTGATATCGAAGATTTTGGCTGCTGCTGGAAGACAGAAATTTTATAATTAGCTACTGTTTCTTAGGCCAATATAAGATCTTCTTATATGATTCTTTATGTAATTATTTTATTTGTTTATAAGTTTGAGTTGCACAATTTTCTCTTCTGTTCTGAGACCCAAAATAACAAATTATATTTTTGTTATGCGGTTAGTCATGATCCGTATACACAATCTCGAATACTCATTGTATATACGTATTTAGCCTCAGGTCTACCACGGGAGACATCTAAATCATTATTTATACTAAAGAAGATGTCATAAAAACATTTGGCTGTCTAAGTAGGTGCGGAGTCTCACAAAGTACGTAAAGAACGACTGAGAATTAACGCCGTTAAAAGGTTGGAAACTAAACATTAACGTGATTCTCTAAAGGTTAAATCAAAACATTAGGAGCCTATTTTGCGCATACATAATTCTCCAAAAATCTAATTATATTTTTAATGCCTTCCTGTTTTAAAGTACATACGAATGGATCTACTAGAGCAACTGAAAATTGTTATGAAACACAATAGCATTTCGAGCTTACTAATTTATGTATGTGTGTAGTGAAACTAAAAACGNAACTGAAAATTGTTATGAAACACAATAGCATTTCGAGCTTACTAATTTATGTATGTGTGTAGTGAAACTAAAAACGCTGTCTTTTACGGGCCTATGTTATTAAGAATTTGCGTTTTATTACACTATTGAAATAAATACTGTGTTCAGAGTTATGTTATTAAGAACAGAAGTAAAAATTTACCGAAAATATTTTTATGAAGTTACGTTTGTAAATACTGTAGCATAGTTTAGCGTTTTTGACAAACTAATGGATTCCTAAACATAACGTAGCTACCGTTATAAGACGGCCGGGCGTCTAATACAGCCCGATAAACGTTTTAGGCGTAAACGTTATATGTTAGAATGTATTACACACCCGTTTTATTTCGTGAAAAAACCATTGGAACATACTAAAAATATTTAAGTTTAGGCACAATTAATTTAACTTTACTGAAACAATTATTATTCAAGTTAGCAGTTTTCGACAATTCTCCCAGCTAAATGATGGTCATAGCAGATGTAAAAATCTTAATTTATAAAAATCCAAATTTTTTNTTTTCGACAATTCTCCCAGCTAAATGATGGTCATAGCAGATGTAAAAATCTTAATTTATAAAAATCCAAATTTTTTATTCCGTGTCTTGAATAACGCCATGGGATTTATATATACTGTTTTTAAGCCGTTAAAAATGTCTTGCAATCAGCTATACTTAATCATCACGGCTCGGTTTCGCAGGAAGATATGTGACTCTTTGTATCATCTGCTCATTGCAAATCCATTTTTCGTGTTCTGAATACATGTAATTAGAAGCAAAGTTCACAGATACGATGTATCATTCTAACTATCATAATTTCTCGTAAATAAATATGACAGTTATACATTTCTGCTGAAACTGCTTCTCTTGAATAAGTTAAATTCTACTCAGTATTGTAGTTTCTAGAATTCGCTCATTAAACAGCGATTTTGACAGATTTCTTGTAAATTGCACTGACCTAGCAGTAAAACCTCAATCCATTCCACTTGTTTGCCAGCAGATAACTCATTAATAATTATGACATATAGTAATTGTACTGATCGAAGACACTGGGTCAGATTTAGAGAGTACTGTAAACACATGTTCTTACACTATGTGTCTTTGCAGTAGGTAAAACTTATTTCTGTCAAAAGACTTCCGCGTCAATATCGTCCACGCATAACTTCAGCTTTCCTTTGATTACAGGCGGCTTGTATGTGTGTGGCATTATCTTACTTGTCTGGGCAATGCGAACCAGGTCACTCCCATTCCGAAAATCTGTGGTGACCTCCAATATTTCACGAATACATTCAGCAGCAAACTAGACTTGAAACGCGTATTCCCTTGCTGTACTATTAAGATTGGGCCGCTGGTATTTAGATAATCCCTTGCCGCGTTCCGATACTCAGTGGTTCCACAAGCCAGTTATCTCAGTTACGTCAGATATCGTTCCGTTATTGCTGACAGTCACTGGTGTTCACTTTCAATGGTTTTCTCGGGTTTTCGGCTGCCTCTCTGTGCGAAGCTGCAATGACTACTGAGAACTCTGAAAGTTACTAGAGATCGCAGATACGTAGCGAACAGCCGGTAAAACAATATACCGACGAGCGGATCAAATCACATGTTCTATCAGATTTTTATAAGAAAACAGAGAACAGAATTATTAAATACAAAATATATTTTATGAAAATACAGCAAAAAACCAAAACGTTTTGTTACGAAGATTTGTTTCCTCTCGTCTCGTAAGGAAAGAAAGGTTTATGAGATCACTTTCCTGTCTGTGTGTCTGTGTGTGTGAGCGCGTGTTCGGATGTGTGCGTCTGGGCGAGTGTGTGTCTCCCAAAAATCTTTTAAACGCTTGAACTGAAGTTTAACAAACGAGATACGCGTTCAGAACTTAGTAAGAACATCTGACATTTATAGTTTTCAACCACTGCAGGCACATAGTTTCAAAATTGCAGACATTTTTACATTTAGGTTAATATGTCATATTTCGGATACCATTAAACCGATTTTAACCAAATTTTGTATGATGGCAGTGCATCATTATATTATTGAATACCGAGATATATTGTTGTTAATCCGCCATTTTGAAAGACAGCCTCGCATGAAAAATAAACTTTAATGTTATATTTCGAAAATTTCTCAACCAATTCTCACCAAACTTCGCAAGTAAGTAATTCAATTATAGGATATGTAAAGGAATGCGTTTTAAATTGATGAAGCACTTAATTACAAAATGGCAACCATACAAATCTTTATATTTATTTTCTATATATACCATACTCTTTTGCCAACTTCCACCAAACTTTNAAAATGGCAACCATACAAATCTTTATATTTATTTTCTATATATACCATACTCTTTTGCCAACTTCCACCAAACTTTGTTTGCTGAAAATATCTATAACCAGCATCATATTTCCCACCTTATAGCAACTTTTGCCTTCCATTTTGCAATATAGCGCCACATGAATAAATTAGGTTTTTATGTCACAACTCGGGGGTCATATAACCGACTCATTCCAAATTCGGCAAACCAGTAGTACTGTGGCAGGAATAGTTGATCAGACACTTATTTTAAAAATAGAGGCCACATAGCCATTGTAGCTATATCGTCGAAGCCATGTAATCAACTCCAGCTTAGTTATGTATGTTGGTTTTATATATTACACCTATTATACAGGTTGATTCTAAAATCATGGGACAAACATTGAGGGGTGGTAGAGCTCACTAAAACAAACAATTATTGTATAGGAATATATGGGCGGCAGTGACGCGTTGAAGCACAAACACAAAAATATAACACATTAACGGAAACATAAAATGTTCATTAGCAGCATACTTAACGAGTGATTCCGTACAGAAAATGTTAAAACAGTTGCTGGAAATGCATCCACCAACAGTCACGCATGCTTGGCGACCTCTACATATGGCGTGATTGGCTGACAATGGTGGCGATAGTTGAGAGCAGTCAAACGGTGCGCCAGTGACCTGCTGCATCAGTATCAGCATCACTCCACCGACGCTACCAAGCTTACATTACTGTCGGTGGTAGCAATTTTGAGCAATTATTATAAATATTGCTGTAAAAAGGCATTTAGCGGCAACGTTGTAAATAAACACTGTGTTGCATTTCATGTGTTATTTTGTGTTTGTGCCTCAACGCGTCACTCCTGCCCATATATTCCTATACAATAAGTGTTGGTTTTAGTGAGTTCTACCACCCCTCAATGTTTGTCCCATGATTTTAGAATCAGCNGCGTCACTCCTGCCCATATATTCCTATACAATAAGTGTTGGTTTTAGTGAGTTCTACCACCCCTCAATGTTTGTCCCATGATTTTAGAATCACCCTGTATGCGTCTTCAAGGACCCTCTTTGTCCGCCATTTCTAGCATAGTTCTACTTAAATTAAACCTTTTTTTCATAACTCGGGACAAAATTAACCAATTTATACCAAATTAGACAAACAATTAGTGGTATGGTAGGCTAAGTAAATAGGTTTTTTAATGTGAACCAGAGACATATTTCTAAAATGGCGGACGTGCAGGTATTTAAGATAAATATGCTATATCTCCAAAGCAATGCAATCAGTTTCAACGTACCTTTGTGTGCTGGCAGTATCATTACAACCATATATTTTGTCTGCACAAAATCTTTTTTGTGTGCCATTTTCTAAAACAGAGCAACATTAAAAAATTAAGTGTTTGTGTCATATCTCGGGAAAAATCTACCTATTTCTACCAAATATCGCAAATAAATAGCACTATGGTGGGCCATGTTAATATTCTTTTTAAGACAATCAGATACTCATTTTAAGAGTGTTGGCACTTTAAATATATTAGCTTATTATGCTATATCTATAAAACCATATGTAAATTTTGTTATTAACTTTGTATGCTGGCAGTTTCTATTAGAGCCATAAAATGTGTCTACAAGGGCTCTTCTGCGTGCCACTTTTTTAGTAAGTGCCAGATGAAGGAATACAATTTTATATCCTATATCGGGAAACAATTAATCGATTCCTACAAAATTTGGCAAACAAGTAGTGCTGCGGTAGTCCAAAATAATTAATATTTTTAAGTGTTCCATTTATAATAAATAATATTTTTTTGTGTTCGAATTATAAAATGGTGGCTGTGTAGTTTTTTTAGCGTAGTATGTTATATCTACAGAACCATATAAGCAATTTAAACAATAATTTTTATACTGACAGTGTATGTGCAACCATCAAAAGAGTAAGTACGTTTATTCTTTCCTAGGTCATTTTGGAAGATAAAACCACATTAAATATTAAGCTGTTATATCCCATCTTAGGGAACTATTATATAAACGCCCTCCCCAAAATTAGTGCAATAAATTATAATTTTTTAGTCCATAAATATTTATATAATATAATTGGTTAGTAACATATTTTTCAAAATAACAACTGTTTACGCATTTTTACCTAGTATGCCACACATCCACAACAATTACAACTGAGCTTTACGTTATGGCAGTATCTATGACAATCACCAAATGTTCTAATGCACAACATCTTTTTCCGCAAATTATGAATATCCTCACATAAAAAATAACTTTTTATGTTATAACTCGGGGACCAATCAACCGATATCTATCAAATTTTACACTCAAAAATAGTACTACAGTAGGTTATGTAAACTTGCATCTTTTAGGTGGGCAGGCCGTTTTTCGAATAGTTTAAACATAAATAATTTAGTTTCGTATGGTTTGATTCCCGGTGAGGTCACTCCAGGATATTCGCATGTGCGAATAATGCCGGACGATGCCGCTGTTCGACGGGTTTTCTCGGGTATCTCCCATTTCTCTCTCCCCCTTTTATAACGGTGCTGCTCCACTCTCACTTCGGTTCACTTTTATCGGCTCTCAAGACCTCGATTTTCAGAGCCGCCCATAACTCTTCACTCTTCACTTAGATTAGTGTGTTATATAAATTAAACCATTCAACAAAATAAAATAAAATTTTGTATACTATCTGAATCCATTAGAAGCATCAATTATGTTCACGGCTATACTACTTTACCGCCCTTTTTGTAAGAAAGTGCCAAGTGAAAAAATGGTCAATTATGCCATATTTCCGGAAATTCCACAAATTTCGCACAACAGTAATGCTCGAGAAGGTCATGTAAAGGTATATGATTTAAGTGGGTCAGATTATTATTTTTAAAATGGCAGCAACATTCATAATTTAGATAAGTTAGTCATTTCTATTAAACAAGTCAACCAAATATAACCAAACTTTGTATGTTGGCAATATGTATTCGAATTATAGCATACAGAACATATCTTTAAACCTTTTTGTACGATATTGCAAAATTAGAAAATAATGTTTTCATGCCATACATCGAAAACCAATGTACCGGTTTCCACGGAATTCTTTACGCAATTAGCACTACGACAGTCTACGTAAACTTACATGAATAAAGTAGCTCAGGCACTTATTTTCAAAATGATTAACCTTAAAATATTACAGGTTACGAAACCATATCTACTAAAACATTAGAATCTTTACATCGCAATATAATGCTCCAAAATCTACCTCCGTAATGGAGTTGGCTGCACAGCAACTTATGGTATGAGGTTTCCTGGATTCAATTCCCGGGTATGGCACGTATATATTTGCAACTGTCTCATTTATGCTGCATATGTTTCTGATTCTATCTTTTATGACATTGATGTCAACGAAACCTTAAGGCATACCTATCATCTTATATTTTAAGAACTTAATTAAATATGGTTTCCATGCATGTAAAGAACAATAGGCTCGTTGGCTACGTCAATATCTTCTGGTTTTTTTTGTTAATATTTTTTTTAATCAGCAACGAAATCAATTTTGCTACTTTTCTTTAATTGAAATAAATATCTCTCTCAGTCGTTCAGCTTACTAACGAATAAAAATTTATTACTTTTCACTGCAGTTTGCTGCTAATGAGCACTAACAAATCATTAGTGGTTTTAGTGCCCGTCAGTAGAAACAGAATGGGGCGCATATTCAACTGTGAGCCACTAATAAACAGGAAGCAGTAGTGTGGTTAAGTCGTGGACTAACAGTTACGGCTACAAAGTCTTGGCTTGGGTGTAAACATGATAACAAATCAACTCGCTTTAGTGACTGATAAGCAGACACCAAAGAACGTACAGCAATTAAAATCGTCCTAGTGTTTTGAAATGCAACGCCATGAAACCGTCTAACGTCATTCAAATGTACATAACTTATCAGTATACATCTAAAAAAAATCGCGGATTCCTTTCTTGACAAACCAGAATTCAGAGACCCGAACGTTTACGTTACTTTCTCAATTTCCTCACGTGTCATTTGAACTACGACCCAATGTTAAACATGCAATAGTATCCAGGTCTAATATCTCAACTACCCACCATGAGAGCACGCAGCGCATGAGTAGTTTATGTATTCTTGTTTGTACAAAAAAACTGTGAAATCTATCCTACAGGTCACAGAACTCGTGAATTTTTTAAATTATCCAGTTATTAGGAAACCCACTGGCTAAATTACAAATATAAAACGAAGTCACGGTTTTTTCAAGCGTATTTAGAAACGTAGATTTTTTGACCAAATGCGCCGTCCAATACTATACTCAGCATTTAGCTCTATCGATCTCTTTTCACTATACGTAAATTTCAGAAGGCTGATGATGGATTTCGCATAAATTTAATTTCTTACAAGTGCTTACCGTTTAACGCAGATTTCCTATTACACACAATGGATAATTAATTTTATCATTTCTTTATCAGCCATTTGATATGAATTGGCGCTGCGGATTCCCGTTTAAGTCTACTTTCCGAAGGGAAGATACACTCGTGCAATCACCCGAATGTCTGTCTGGAATGTATCTGCCCCCTGAAAACTTTTAAACCTGATAACAGAAATTCACCAAACTAGGTCCAAAAAGATATCAGACTTTCATATTTTTCTACCGCGTCAGGTTATTACTTTCAAATTGGCGACTGTTTTACATTTATCTCGCTAAGTGTTATTTTCGGAACCATTTAACCGAATTTAACCAAATTTGGTACGCTGGCAGTGCATGATATAATAATTGGTTTTAAAAGGCGATAATGATATTGGTCGGTCATTTTGTAAGATAGAGCAATTTGAAAAAATTAAGATTTCCGTTTTATCTCGGGAAACATGTTAAAGATTTTGGCCTAATTTAGTACGTTGAAATTGTATAATGTAAGCACTGTATTTATAAACCGATGTTACTAGTCCACAATTTTGTAAGCTAAGGCACATTGAAAAAATCTTTTCGTTATATCTCGGTAACTACGAGAGCGAATAATGCCAAATTTCGCTTATAAATAATACTATTGTAGGCCATTAACATGTTTGCAATTAAAATATATAAGCTACTTATTTTCAACATGGCGGCAATATAAATATTTTTGGTTATTTTGCAATATCTACAATGCCATACCGTTTAACCAATTTAGACAAAACTTGTTATGTCAAAGGTATATTTTACAAGCATAAAATGTGTTAATACAAAGCCTATTTTCCCGCTATTTTGTAAGAGAGCACCACATGAAAAATACAATTTTAATGTACATATCTCGGGAAACTATCAACCGATTCCTACCAAACTTTAAATCTCGGGTAATACTACGGTAGGTCATGTAAATTCACTTGTTTATTTAGGTCAGACTATTATTCTCAAAATGGCAGCCATATAAACATTTTAGACTGCTATGCTTTATCTACGAAACAATGCAAAAATTTCAACATAACTTTGTATACTGGCGGTGTCTATACAAGTGTCAAATAAGCTAATATATTAACTTATTTTTCATCAACTTTGAATGGTAACACTATGTGAATAATTAAGCTATTTTGGCCTATCATGGGAAACAGTTAATATATACCCACAAAATTCAGGTGAGTCATACTTTCGCAGTAAATTTAAATTTATGTGACGTAGGAGGTAGCAACATATTTTAAAAAAAACAGCCATATATATATATATATTGTTAGGTTAATATGCCATACGTCCCAAGCAATGTCAGCTGACTTCAAATTATGTAACTGTATCTATGACAAACGTAGAGGATTTTNATATGCCATACGTCCCAAGCAATGTCAGCTGACTTCAAATTATGTAACTGTATCTATGACAAACGTAGAGGATTTTACCAAAACACAGCTGTTTTTCTCTCCAATCAAGGAGATAGCACCACATGACTAAATGGAGCTTTTATGTCATATGTCTGGGACCAATCAACCCATTACCCCAAGTTATGCCCATTTGAAAGCCGTGCTTGATACCCAACTTGTGCCCATTTTTCGTTCCTCCATTACAAGTTGAATTCATATTCTTTAATAACTTGCATCAATCAAATGTAATTGTGACAAAGTAAACAACGTTAATAAATAACCAGTATTTTCGTCCATTCCTGTATAGATAAAACAAACAAAACCGACATTTAATAAATTCACTGTCCATAAATTTAAACATCACACTTCTAAATAAANGTATAGATAAAACAAACAAAACCGACATTTAATAAATTCACTGTCCATAAATTTAAACATCACACTTCTAAATAAACGTTAAGTCATCAAATATTTTTTTTACATCTCTCATAAATTTACTGAGAAAATTAAAGTTACCAGTTTTTTTTTGGCTCTTCAGTGTTTGTATCGGATTAAACTAGCTTTGCGAAATATCTTTCACCAAATTCTCACCTGCAAAGAATTTTAATACCGTTTCCATAGTATAGCACGATACTGTACAGCTATGAAAGCAATTTGCTGTCCAACCAATTGGTGGCTTAGCTGTTAGCCTGTTCGCCTCCCACCGAGGAGAACCGGGTTCAATCCCCTGCTGGGACTCTCCCGAATTTTTGCATGTGGGAATCGCGCCAGACGATGCCACTGGTCGGCAGATTTTCTCAGGTATCTACCGTTTCTCCGCCATTTCGTTCCGGCGCTGCTCCATGCTCACCTCAATCACCTTCATAAGATTTCAAGACCTCACTTTTAATAGCCACCANCCACCTTCATAAGATTTCAAGACCTCACTTTTAATAGCCACCAAAATCTCTTCGCTCACTCACTCTTCAACTAATTAAATGATATAAAATTATACATTATGACAAAGATAAATGACACTGTATGACTTTTATAGTTTGCTAGCAGAACTACCCGGCATTGCCTGAATGTAAGAAGGCAATCAGATTTACACAACTCCGTTTTAGGGGTTTTCAGACCGGAGTCAATTTTGGTCTACGCAGTACGTTATGCTGGGTACTGAAGGGCATCCCTACCAAATTTAGTCCAAATACGTCAAAAGGTGTAGACCTGAAAAACACCACCCCGTTTTAGGAGTTTTTGTGTTTCGGACCCAATGGGGGCTGGATNCGTCAAAAGGTGTAGACCTGAAAAACACCACCCCGTTTTAGGAGTTTTTGTGTTTCGGACCCAATGGGGGCTGGATCCCTTTTGGCCTACACAGTATTTTAAGTCAGGTAATGCATGGTATCCCTGCCAAATTTTGTTCAGATCCGTTGAACTGTGTAGAAATTTATTGAAGAGAAATATACAAGCACCTGTACAAGTACGTACATAAACTTTAAATATAATTTATTTCCTTCTACAAGAAAAAACCTATTTAAAAATGTGGGATTTTTCCTACTACAGGTAAGATATGGAGAATATTTTAATACATTTATAAGGCCNAAAACCTATTTAAAAATGTGGGATTTTTCCTACTACAGGTAAGATATGGAGAATATTTTAATACATTTATAAGGCCAGGTATTTGTTCCTTAATAATTTTAATAAGTTTATAAGGCCAGGTATTTATTCCTCAATAATTTTAATATANTAAAAATGTGGGATTTTTCCTACTACAGGTAAGATATGGAGAATATTTTAATACATTTATAAGGCTGAGTATTTCTTCCTTAATAATTTTTCGGCCGCCTCTAGCTGACCGAGTCCACTATGGCATTCACCACNTATTTATAAGGCTGAGTATTTCTTCCTTAATAATTTTTCGGCGGCCTCTAGCTGACCGAGTCCACTATGGCATTCACCACGGCGTCACGGCATTATCACCATAATTGTGCCTCAGAATAATTAAATAACCAAAATGGTCCTGGCAACTGTGTGACTTGCTACTGCGTGATGTGAAAGACCACCTGTTGGCAGGTCCACTATCTGACAAGTTTGCCTCCACATACTTGTTGGCGAGCCTCATACCGTTATGTTGCAGGCAAGGTGGGCCATTTTGCTGTCGCGTTCGGTTTCAATTCGAGATAACAACACATTGTTTTACTTCTGCATTCTTATTATTTCTGTGCTTGGACGACATGAGGTCACACTCCTTTATGACGACTCTATTACCGCGAGGACCACATAAAACTTCTAAATTCACACTTAAGAAAAGTCATAACTTAGAAGTCTTGAAAAAATCCACACAAGTAGAACTATCACAAGTTAGAACTATTATAATTTGGAATATCACCACATAGAACAGTAGTAACTCAGAAAGGCATCACTTATAACTAGGAACGCGGTAGTGCAGTGGTCAGACGACTCGCCTCCCACCGAGGCGAACCGGGTTCGATTATGGACGGGGTCGCTCTCTGATTTTCACACGTAGGAAACGTGCTGGACGATTCTGCTGATCAGAGGGTTTTCTCGGGAATCTTACTTTTTCCCGCTCTTGCATTCCGGCACCGCTCCATACTTACATCTCTTTTCTNTGATCAGAGGGTTTTCTCGGGAATCTTACTTTTTCCCGCTCTTGCATTCCGGCACCGCTCCATACTTACATCTCTTCCCCCCCCATTGGCTCTCAATGACCCGATATAAAGTGCCGCTCAAATCTCTTCACTCTCCTCTCGTAACTTAGAACTATCATAACTTATAAATACACAACTTAGAACAATCGTACTGTAGAAACACAAAACTTAGAAACACATAACGCAGAACCACTTGAAAATCCGCATTCTTTAAATTAAGTCGTGTTTGGGACTGGACGCAAACTGTAATTGATTCGGCTACCTCACCACGCAAGTCTGATTCATTAACTTTTTTATGTCTGTACCGAGACTCACCCGGTTTTCGGGAAGAGTTTCTGTCCAGTTGCATTTCAAAATACATTTACTCCGTTCCACTTTCGTGACTTGATGTTCTTAGATAGCTGCCTCCGAATCACAGACGTTCAATACCGCAGTACCCAATCTAGTTATAACAGGCACGAAAAAAAATTTTTCTAGTAGTTCTTATAGAATACGCGTGTACAATCGTACGGTTAATTGGCAAACATTTTCTCAGAGTATTTTAAATAGGCGTTCTAAATTAGTTTATGTTTAATATCATTAAATAAATTTTAAAATGCTTTCTTTTACATTAATATTTTCTTCAAAACGCTTGAATAATTATATTTTAAACAACGCTACCAGATGGCATTCTGCTCAGCTCAACTCAATTCTGTGCAGTTAGGTTGACAAGCCGCTCTCTCTACACGCTACATGGTGTAAGTGGCGTAAAGATAAGCGGCAGGCGTTTAACGAAGTTGACATTAAAATACGCTATGAGATAACGTTTTGAATAGAATGGGCGATGTTTATCCAAGTGCGACTGTGTCAGGCACCTTATTCAGTTGTGGAAACAAAACCAGCAGCGGACAAAATATTTCCTTCCACAAAAGAAAACATTACTTGACAAATAAACTTACATTATTTCAAAACTGAAGCTGTCTCACAAATGAAGCAGTTGTTTCTAAAAAGGAATTTTATTTGTCGAATAAGAAGCAACTACCCGACGAAGACCAGACATAAGATGCTCGATGAAATATTTGGATGAACATACCAACCAATCTCCGCATTCGTGATTGATACACATTTATACGTCTGGAAGGATTCCTGCAGTCTTTTGCAACATTGTCCCTTGTATTGATTGCTTTTTTTTAATATAGATATATTTACTGCGACAGAAGACACTGAAAGAGACTGTTAATTCATCATTCAAGTAACATTGCAAATACAAATTATCTACACACACACAAAACAGACGTTATACCAACAGATGAAAGACCATTGTCAGGTTAAATGATAAAATTGTTTTTGATTTTATAATAAATGTTAGATTAAAAGAATCTGAAAATAAAAACTTATTTTCTTATTTGTCTTGGCTATCACTGTGTTGGCTTATGGAGGAAGTTTTAGTTATTTTATGATTGTTCTAATGATGGTATCTCAAAGCATCAAACCTTTTTAGAAGTTGATGAAAAAGTTAGTTTTAAACTGATGATTTCACGCAGTTATTTATATTAAGTGCTAGGTGCTGTGGTATGTCACCAGATAAAACAAGAAATCCAAGTTATACAGCCAGAATTACCTCCAGAAGCCAACATGACTGCAGACTAAGAGGGCATATTTATAGTTATGTCTTCTTCCCTGTCTTATTTTCCTCGACGAAGGTGCTACGAACTTATGGGAATTGGTCCTCTTCCAATTTTTGAAGACGCGAATATCTGAGGCTTTGTGGCTAATATGATGCCCGTGTTCGTGATCAATTAGAAGTTCACATAATGTTTAAGTTTCTACATGATTAAATAAATTTCTGTCTGTGACAGTGCGCTTACTATATAAACAAAGGGTATAATACGTGATACTAATATTGCAGACTATGAAACTATTCATAAACGCTAAAGAATGCGCATATATCACTTATGCGCATCGTTAATCAGTCCCAGTAAGCATTTTTGGGTGGTTGTTTTTCAATGTTTGCCACAGAAAATTTTATGTTTTATAGCAAAGTTTTGTATTGTGAACAGCCTCCAATTCAAAATATACTAATTTATTAGTCAATAATTTTTTTTTGTTCATGAAACAAGATTTTTTTGTTGAACCTATGTTGGTTTAATTTCGACCAGTGGTAAGGCGGACTTAAATAACGTGAAAACATTGCAACTTAAAGCCACGATGAATATGGCCTGATTCTCTGTTTGCCAAACAAGATGATTCGACAAATCCTTAAGGCAGAGTTTTGAAATATACTTTCCTTAAGTTTTTTTGCAATTTATAAATCGGTTTCGTTGAACCACAGAGAACATTTTTTTTAATCTTTCGATGTTAATTAGAAGCTTTCGTTATTAAGTTGTGATTTGAAATTATTAAATAATGCACAATGTTGTTAAATTTTATTGAGAAATAAATAATTAACCCGGTTTTAACAGTCAGAGAACACGACAGTGCGTTCGAGTTTCAGCTTTTACTTAAGTGTCTGCTGCCGAAATGAGTAGACAATTTTACCCTTCACCAGTTGTAACGGGATTCCTTTGTCTCCATGGCATATCTTATATAGTCTATTCGCAGTCCTTCACACTTTTTAAATCAAATATTTGAAAAATTACCCTATGTATGAAGGAAGTGTTTGGTTGTTTCTGTCATGTCTCACAAGCGTTTTCTATTTATGTTCAACTCGAAGTATTTTATTTATTGATAAAATTATTATTTTTTACTTATATTGTATAGGTGAATTACAGCACTTCATTATATCTCTAATGAGTAAAAACAGAGATATATTGGTGTTTTGGCAATGTCTAAAAAGAAATAGTTGTCATGCCAAATATGTTTTTTATTGAGTGCGCAAATGCAAGGTGTGTTGTACCTTTGGAGTAGTTATGTAGAATTTGTTTAGCTTTGTTTGCATGAGGCGGAGGTATAGCCTTAAAGTAGTCCTTTATCAGGGCTTCAGAAAAGTTGGAAGTAACACACGTGTAAAATCTGGCTGCTCTTCATTTGAATTCGTAGAAATTTACTGTCCATGCTAATTAACAATAATGCTGTATTTTGAAGTGGTTAAGTCTGAGAGCGTTCTGCTAATATTTGTCAAATAATGTTCGCTTTTTATACTAGCTTTAGAACCACTTATGTGTGTAGGGATTAAATCAATTTTAAAATTTTCCATTCATATTTTAAGGGTAAATATTTCTTAGAAATTAATTTAATATTTTGGAACACTCGCAGAAAATCGTTTAAAATGTATGGTTTCACATTTTCGTTTGATATTGTCCTCTCTTTTACTCCATTCTTATAAGAAGCTTACTTTTTCATTTAGGATTTTTCCTTATTTGCAAGGGTGCAAAAAATAATTCTTCTTTCAGCCTTCCAACTATCTTCTTTGTTTTCTTCTCCATCTTCTTTTATCCTCCAGGACGTATTTGAAAATTCGACTTCCCGTTTTTAACTTTACATTAAACGTTTTTCTTTAATTTTTTTAACCTTTTTTGGCCCCAGCGTTTTTAGCATACAGGAACAAAAGTCGGTATATGAATTTAACACAGCATACAGTAATGTGAGCAATTTTCATGGGGGTGAATTCATTTGTAAACAGATAAAACATCTTTATTTCACAAAGAGCTAATGTCGACGATACCAGAACAGCGTCCCTACGTCACTCTTTACCGATAAATTCTTCCTTGCAACATATAAAAGAGCAAATCAATCTGTAAATGAAAGAGTTAACCATTTCACTATAAAAATTTTCCGCCGTGTTTAAAATATATAAAGTGCATTCCTATTGTTGCCAATTGCATTATGGTTTTATAGCCTACTTTCCGAAAGAAAAATGAGCTCATGAGGTTGCTTTCCTGCCTATGTGCGTGTTTCTCTGTGCATATATCCTCTTAAAAACTTTTAAACACGCGAACCAAATTTGCAGTAAGAACGCCCGACTTTTACAGTTTTTGACCATTCGTGGTACTTATGTTCAAAATAGCGGCTGTTTTAATATTTAGAGAACTATAGCATATCTTAGCAACCATATAACCTACTTGAACCAATTTGGCATGTTGGTAGTGCACCATAAGCATTTAATTTAGAGAGGGATAATGTTATTGGTCAACCATTTAAGAAGAAAGCACTACATCAATATATAAAGCCTTTATGTTATATCTCGGAAACTACTCAACCGATACCAACGAAATTTTGTATTTAAGTAATTCTTTACTGGGCCAAGTAAAATTATGTATTTCAAATGTACAATGCATTTATTTTTAAAATAACTGTCACATCAATATCTTAGGTTAAATTGCTCTATCTAAACCTTGGCATGTTGGAAGTATCTATTAGAAGCATAAACTTTGCCAATACAAAGTATATTTTGTCCGCTTTTTATAATATAGCACAAATGGGAAAAAAATAATTTATCCCATAACTAGGAAAAATTAACCAAACTACCAAATTTGGCAAACAAATAGAACTGTAGCTGACCATTAAAAGTATGTATTTCAGGAGATTTAGGTGCTTAATGTCAAAATGGCGGCAATACAAATATTTTAACTCAGTAAGCTGTATCAACAAAACCCTGTCATTAAATTGAACTCAACTTTGTACTCTTTGTGGTATCTATCACAACGATTTAATGTGTCTACTTAGAGTCTCTTTCGTCTGTCATTTTGTAATACAGCAACGTGTGAAAAATGAAGTTTTAATACCATTTCTCGGGAAACAACTGTTTCCAACTAAATTTTTCAAACAAGTTTTTATACAGTATACTTTGTAAACTGATGTGTGGGTCACACACTTATTTTAAAAATGGCACCATTAAAAATTTTTTAACTTAGTACACTAGATCAACTGAAAGAGGTAACGAATTTCAACTATACTTTGTATGCTTGCGGCCTCTACTACAACTGTTAAAAGTGTCTACGCAAAGTTTCTTTCGATCGCCATTTTGCAAGATAGTCCATAGTGGAAAAATAAGTTTTTGTTCCATGAATCGTGAAACAATCAACCGATTCCCACCAAATTCAGGTGACAAGTTATATTTTTGTAGTTAATATAAATTTATATGACTTAAGGGAGTTGTCACATATTTTCTTTATATAAGCAAGTACATATTTTAGTGTTGTAATGCATGTGCCCGAAATGATTTCAAACGAACTTTATATATTACTAGTGCGTGTGACAAACATCAAATGTAATAATAACACATTACTTTTTATCCGCTATTTATTAAGAGAGAATCACATGGAAAAATTGAGTTTTTATATTATATATCCCTTACCAATAACCGATTCACACCAAAGTTGCACACAAGTAGTGCCACAGCAGGCCATTTCCACTTACAAGTTTTAAGTTGTCGAACATTTTTTTTAATTGCAGCAACATTAATAATATAGATTACTATGTTAAATATATCAAACAATTTTAAGAAATTCAACCAAACTTTTATACCTACATTAGAAGTATCAAATATACGCATAAGAGCATATTTTGCCACCTGCTTTTTTGTAAAATAGTGTCATGTATTAAAACGAAACCCCTGTGTTCTATTTCAGGAAACGATTAATTAATTTACATCAAAATTGCACACGGTAGAATTACAGTACACCTATGTAAACTTACATTTCTTAAGCATCTCACATAGCTGTTTTCAAAATGACGGCCGTGCAAATGTCTCAAGTTAGTAAACCCTGTCCACCAAAACGATAGACTATTTACAATCGAAGTTGATGCTCGTAATACTACCTTCGTAATGCAGTTAGTTACGTGCCAACTTACTCAACAGAGAGCTCTACGTTTGAGTCTCGGATAAGGCACGTAAGTATATGTATCTCTCTAGTATTGCATATGTTTTCGGTTCCATCTCTAATGACATATGAAACAAGACTTCAAGACCTACATACCATCAAAACTTTTAAGAATTTAATAACAAATATTTTCATCAATAAATAGGAAAGGAGGCTCATTTTTTATGTCGATAACTAATTTTGGTCATTTCCATTTTTTTAATGAAACTTATTCCTTCATGTGAGCTACTTAATTGAATAACACTTTATTTACTCTCAGGGCAAAAAAAAATATCCGTGATGGTGGAGAATCAAAGAAAATAGTATGTATGAATAAGTTATAAGTTTATTTGAGTGCATTATCAATTATATTAACATAACTTTTTATTTCCCAAAATTTTTAGAAGTAAATAATTTTTATCCTTGCAAAATTACGTCGTTAACTGGATACGTCGGCTAATCTGAAAAAAAAAAAAAAATGTTAATTACTGATATATCGTGAGCTGTAAGAAACAACTTTAATGTTTTTCAAAGGAGCGAAAGAAAACAAATCATAAACCAGGAATTTGTAATAGTAGGCCTACCTACATTTTGGAGGAGGTGATAATTTGCGCAGTTAGTTTGGGGTTGGAATGTTTCTAACGAAACACTGACATTCATATTACACGCGTATTTTCGTAAATACAAATATGTATACAGTTGGCATACAAACATGTATTATTTGCACATGAAACACACACATGTACCAACTTATAACCGTTAACGAAAGTTTTTTTATAACGACTTTGAAACAACGTTAAGTAGCAATGTCGAAAACATGGCTGGTATTAATTAATGAAGTACAAATAACACGAATACCACCATAACAGATCAATTACGACATCATGTTTCGTAAAAAGATAGTTGATTATCAAGTTAGTTTCTTGGTAGTATAAACTTGCATAAGTGAAACTATAATTATTGCAGTAGTAATAAAAAAATGTTTTGCGTTATATCAGTGTGTAAGTTACTCTAATGCTTGTAAACACAGTATTTTGTGCTAAATAAAAACAATTTACACCCTATTTAGAATCACCTCCTTACAAAAACATTACATAAGAATACCACAATGATTCAAATCAACGTTTAGTAATCATACAATAACACTTATTATTTATGTAATTAGCAATCATGTACATATATTAGCCAAAACACGTAGCTGAAGAAAAGAATTATTTATAAACGGTTTTTTACATATTTTTAGTGTAAAAAAATATATAATTATTTGTGTAGAAGTCGATCCGTATAGCATATTGAATGCCTATCGTTTACTACAGGCAGAAACAGAAATATATAAATTGATGCTACATTCTTTTTAAAATTTTCTAGTGACTAAAATATAAGGGATCCGCTTAGTATTGTATAGGAAATTCGAAGTTAAAAAATAATATTATACGTTAGTAACCTACATCACATTGGGTACAACGAAACGTTGGTAGCCAACATAATGTTAGTTCGTATGTTTTTTTTATGTAACTTGTAGTTATTATGGAATGTTTTTCAAGTTTTTAACGTTTTACTACTACATTGATCTACTTATACGACTAACGTTTGTGGATTCTACAGCATGCATTGCATAATGCGGTCGTGATCTTAGCATGTTCGTGTTATGAGTGCTCGCAAAATGCACATCTCGTCCGACGGGTACAATATTTGCTCCATTACTTTTTAAAAGATATGTGCTTCCCTTTGTGTGGGATCTTCCCATATAATGAAAGCATACTTAAAATTAATTTTTACAAAATAATTTTAGGTTATTTTTTTTTCGTGTATAATGTGTGTTATTTCCCGCAAGTCATTGTCATATCTCGCACATAAAAAGTGTAAGTACACTGGGAGGAATATATTTCCTGTTTTCTTGGTACGGACAGTGCTCGTTTGCCATATTTGTAAAACTTTTGTTATGAAACATCACAATTTTTAATATTCGTGTTCCTCCCCAAAAATACTGCAAGTGAAAAAGAGCAGTAACTCGTACTTTTTGGCATTATCAAAACAGGTTACTCGTTGGAAGAGCAGTTAATAGTAGCATAGGTTCTAGTATACATACGGATAACTATGGAATATAGCCTAATGGTCACTCGAATTGCGTAATTTCATTGTCCCTATGTATAAGGAAACGCGAAGTCTATCCTTGCCGCCAAACCAGCTCACGAAATTTCTAACCCTTTTTCAATTTGTGTCAGTCACCACCGTGGTGGGGCCATGGTGGTGTAGTGGCGAGACTACCCGCCTCCCAATACGGTGAATCGAGTTCGATTTTCGGCGGGTCGCTTCCCTGATTGTCACACGTGGGAATCGTGCCGAAAGATGCCACTGGTCAGTGGGTTTTCTCGTGGATTTCCCGTTTTCCCCCACCGTTGCATTCCGGGGCTTCTTCATGCCCATCGGTCCGAATCTCTCCACTCCACTCAATGTATCATTAAACTGTATGTTGAGAGTCTGATGTATGTGTTTAACTTGTTGCAGGCGATGCCCAAGGCCGAGTCGCCAGGCCTCAGTTTCTGTCTGTAAAGTTATCAACCATGTGGATCCCCGGTTCGTAGTCGGACATCCTGCAACCGCCCGTGACAACTCAGCGCTCACCATGTCTGGCTTCGGGGGCTTCGGCGCCATCAAGACGAAGGTGTCCGGCGTCTTCTCGAGGTAAGTCCCCACTTGCTTTTCTCAATTTTTCCATCTGGAGTGCACTTGTAAAACAGGGGAGCTGTCATGACTGGCTGATTCACCTTCGAGGCACAGCATACGCAAGAATACAGAACCCCAGCGAACTCCAGCGTGCGAGCAGAAATGCCTTCAGTTTCCAGCAATATGGAAGCACTTTATTTATCAATACCTGGAGACGAACTTGCCAGGTCGTTATCCCCCCCCCCTCTCCGGCAATCCATCTTTAAAATAAAATAACATTGAATATTTAACAGCATGAAACAGCAAGTTATGGACTGTTCTCGGTTATTTCAGTACTTTTGAAATCGACCTTTGAAAAACGTCACTCTACCACATGCATATATTTTAACGGGCACACTGAGGAACGTGCACCCAGTAAAATTGGTAACAATGGTGGAAAAGTAATTCCATTTCGTAAATAAAATTTAAAATGTCAGGTAAACATTTCTCAATACAGATATTGTCTTTTACTTATCGTTTTTTTAATGCGTACAAGTTTAATAGTTGGCATATTTTTTAACTATTTACTTGTATGATAATTTTGTGGTTTAACTTGGGCGAAGCATGAACAAAGTGAGGAGGCTCATGGCAATGTCAATTGTACATATGGTGGAATAATACACAATGTGCATACAAGTAGATATTAAGCAGGACTGTCAAAAGTGCTCAGATAACCGTANCATATGGTGGAATAATACACAATGTGCATACAAGTAGATATTAAGCAGGACTGTCAAAAGTGCTCAGATAACCGTAAGCCGTCTGTAGACACGAGGACGTTTCCCGCGGCCCCACTCATTTAACCCTTTCAGTCACAGTGTTCTGTATCTGTACGTTGCAAATTAAGATGCTTGAATGGTCTTTTCTGTACATAGTAGAACATACCGCCCAACAAGAAAGTTTCCTACGTGTGAATAATACCATTTGCAGCTTTAACTGTATTCCGTAGCCGTATAAACCGTTGCTGTCAGTATTATAAAACACGTACAGTTTTTTATTGGTCCCGATGTATGGAAAAGCGTGATATCGTTATTAGCACAGATCCGAACGAAACATTTATTGTTGCAACGCCTAAAATTATAGATTAATTGTGACTTATTAATGTTTTTTGAGTACTCGTGTTCCATGTGTGTGTATGTGTGTATATATATATATATATATATATATGTATGTGTGATTGTGTGTGTAGACTTTTCAAGATAAAATGAGGACTTTTGAATGCCCTACTTAAGATCTACATGTATGCACTTAGTGTATTCTTCCGCCATATGTAAAATTAACATTTCCATGAACCTCATCACTTTATTCATGCACGGTTGGCCAAGTAAATCTGTGAAATTAATGGAAAAATAAATAGTTTACAAATACGCTCATTTTTAAACTTCGATGTATTAAAAACAGAAAGCGAAAGAAATAATTCAAGTTGTTACAAATGGTTACCTAACACTCTTTATTCGACGTTAAGATATGGAACTTCTTTCCATGCATCGTTACCAACTTTACTTGGTGGATGTCCCTCAGTACGCCCGTTAAAATGTATGCAAGCAGTGACAGTAACATTTTCTGTGGTATTTCAAAAGTGCTCACTTTATCGCGAACAGCCTTTGTACATACTTATGCATGTATAGCGGGAGATTCAAAACAACACCGTCAATATTTAGTATGTTGTGCGGAAAAGCATACCGAACATTTTTTGAGAGGGTATCCATGTCCGTAAAAAGGCCAAATAAAACATGTAGAGAGTACAACCAATTATTACGTGACCAGTTAAATCCGAAAATTGGCCTTGATCGTTAATCAGAAGTGAGTGAAAGCTTACACTCCGGTACCAAACAAATTTTCATTGATGTGTACATGTGCTTTAAATATTTGCGACGTAACAATGAAGTGTTAAGAATGAATAGCTGTTTTTGACGAGTGTAAATTTTTAAAGAAAATATTGACTCATGTATATTGTTAGTATAAATGTATTACTGTAACTAAACAACTGACTCGTTATTACTCCCCGGAAAATTCGTCTCGTCACAAGCTGCCTTTTTTGTAAGTTATATTACATATCATGTCTTTAACTGGCCTAACAGTTAGTAAAATATAATAACTCGTATCACAACTCTGTTCTATTGAGAAAGTAACTGAACAAACATTCTAACCTCTAACCTCTTCCTCATTTGACAGTGTTCTAGAAGCTGCTGCAATAGAAACAAACGATTATGTTGTTTCTTTTTTAACTCTCGCCGTTTGTGAATAGAGGAGCAGAATGATGATATAACAGATTTCATCCTCTTTCCCGGCCAACTGCTTAACAACTGTGTGAGTTTACTGGTGGTCTTGGTACTACTTGGGATACAAAAATTTCACGTCATTATTTGGCGGCAAACTAAACTAAAGATTTTGTACTTTTAAAGAATTATCAAACAGTTAAGAGCGGCGCAAATCAAATCAGACTTAACTCAGCAAATGTATTGGCATTTCAAAAAGATCCTTTACTTCCTCAGTATGTACTATAGCGCTATGTGAAGGGAAAAAGTCGATCATGATCATGTTGCACACACACACACTCCAGTTCAGTGCATGCTTACTATGTATCGGAATGTGTGCTATGTATTTTGTTATAGTTGATAAAATAGTTGCAGAGAACAATTTCAAAAGAACTAGTTCTTTGGAATTAAATCCGAAGTTGTGAACATTAACTAGGAACTCGTTCCAATTTACATGCCAGGAATAATAAGGAACTTAATTCCTTTATTCTATGAACGTTAACGTTTAAATACTTTTAAAATTCCCCTGACTGTGTTTTCGGGTTTCCATGTAGATACATTCGGTAACTGATTGAAAAATTGTGTTTATCTAGTGAGCGAAGCTTAAAACAAGTGGTTTTAATACTTTGACACCAGATGTTAATCCAAACAGAAATATGACAAAATTGATTTTCGTGACGACAGTAGACTTCAATATTTTTCTCTTTCGTGCAACAATATTTGGGATTGTAAAAATATCAATATAAATTATGTAGGAGAACCGATTTACATCGTGGTTAATAAAAAACAGATAAAAGTTAGCCTGTTATTTATTATCTTTTGACAGCGATTATAGTGCTTTTTGCGTATATTGTAAGTGTGCTGCATGCAATACTATCTCGTTTGTGAAATGTTAATTTAATAACTCTGCAAGTTATTCTTCTCAGGTCAGCTCTCTTTGCTAAGATGTCAGAAATTCCGTGGTAATTTAAAACTTAATATTATCAGACACTGAGGAAAATATTTTGTTGAAACAAACGAGGTTTGTTTGTTGCAAGCAAATTAATTGTTTGTGTAGAAGAATTAAAGTATTTTGTTGTTTTAAAACAATTATTATAATTTTTTTTTTGCTCTCCCAAGCAAAAATATTGTTCATGCAAACAAAGACTTGATTTCATATACGTACAATAAACTATTTATTTTTTGATAAAAAAAATTGGACGTCCGACTACAGTTCCAACCTATATCATCNCATATACGTACAATAAACTATTTATTTTTTGATAAAAAAAATTGGACGTCCGACTACAGTTCCAACCTATATCATCTGCCCCAGCTAAACTTGCCAAGCAAAAATTGGAACGTTTTTAAATACATACATTAAAAAAATTGAACACGGAAATTAATATTTAAAGTTTTATAGCTTTAAATGTTAGCTCCCTGTTGACCTTATTATGTTAGGATGATACAGCTATTATTAAACATTAATAAATACANTAGCTTTAAATGTTAGCTCCCTGTTGACCTTATTATGTTAGGATGATACAGCTATTATTAAACATTAATAAATACGCTAACGAGCATTGTTACTCTCCTAATCTTTCGAAAAATGCCAACATACTCTCGAGCTATATCATCGAACAAAGTTAATAAAATGAGTGGCCAAACAAATATATACAGTTGATTCAACAAAAAAAATTTTTTCACATTCCAATTTGTTTTGGCCCAATACAGAGGTTTTAATAGTTCCAACATTTTTTTTTTATTAACTGAATGACAAGCTCTTCAAGATTTCTTTTCTCAAAAATGTTTTGTAGGGGCAACTAAATANCTGAATGACAAGCTCTTCAAGATTTCTTTTCTCAAAAATGTTTTGTAGGGGCAACTAAATATATTTTTGGTTCTACATAAACAAATAATAATTTTTTGCAGGAACAAAGCTTTCTCTAAGTGGAGTGTAATAATATTTGACGCCGAAACTGACTTCATTGCAGATAAACAATACACTTTCAAAAATAATTTTCAACTAAAAACAATTCTTTTACAATGGAGTATTCAAAATGCGTATGCTACTGAGGAAANTCAAAAATAATTTTCAACTAAAAACAATTCTTTTACAATGGAGTATTCAAAATGCGTATGCTACTGAGGAAAGGTTTTGTCTCGCTGATGAAATATTTAAAACCCTTTGTTTGATCAAAAAGCAACACATACTCAAAAAAACGCTATATTAATTATATAATAATCATCGATCTCATTACTTGTAAGATAACTTCATTTTAAAAACATACATAATGAAAACATATTTAGGTCAATTAATTTATTGTAAAACTTATAATTATAATTGTTTTACTCATGGTCTTAAAATTTTATTAATTTTTATTTTCTTTACAAAGCGTTTTTAACCAAATGTTAAATGTATTTTATGTAAATATCAAATAATTATATTTGACATTAATTATTAGTTTCTTTCAAACCACTTGAGAAAAGAAACTATAAAGGAACTTAAGTTATTTTGTTGGTGAACTTGAACGTGACAAGTTATTTTTTAGAACTTGAACTGTAAATAGTTATTTTCCTGAAATTAACTTGCACGCGTTCTTTTTTTTTTTTTTTTTAATTTTTTGAAACATCAGTTGGACATAATAATTTGTAGGTAATACTAGATCAGAAATTGTAGATGAAAAAGGAAGCAAGACTAGAAAAGCAATACTTTGTACTTATAAGCATCTCACTGATAAAATGATTCTTTGATATGTTTGTAAATACACCTATTGCCTCCTTTGCAGGCATGAGGTTTACGTGAGTGCTATGAAAGAGACCAATTCATGTCATCTTCTCCCATGCCAACTTAGGAGATATCCCAATATACTAGGCATATGGTGAGAGAAAAGAGTACAACTTTTCGCAGGCAAAATGAGTTTGTTGATGGAGAATATATGCACAATGGGGCCAGTATGTAAATGTTTATTTTAGAATGAGTTCTATAAGTTTTCCGAGCTATTAATAGGAGGTAATATGTAAAGTTACGGGTTATATCATGACATAATGAAGTTTTGTTTACAATGTCTATCAATGAAGCCATCCCAAAATTGATAAAAACAATCTTTACGTAGCATTTTTCATGTAATTAATAATTTATATTCTAAAAACAATTTATGTTCAGAGCGTGTTTCAATGTTCTATCAGTTTTACTGTTTACTCATACATGATCAACTTGCAATTGCATATGTGCATTTTTGCGAATTGCGATCGACTGCACCAGAAAACTTAAATTAAATGGAATTTGATGCAAATACTTAAACCAGGAAATTTCTCGAGTTTCTNAAGTTTTGTTTACAATGTCTATCAATGAAGCCATCCCAAAATTGATAAAAACAATCTTTACGTAGCATTTTTCATCTAATTAATAATTTATATTCTAAAAACAATTTATGTTCAGAGCGTGTTTCAATGTTCTATCAGTTTTACTGTTTACTCATACATGATCAACTTGCAATTGCATATGTGCATTTTTGCGAATTGTGATCGACTGCACCAGAAAACTTAAATTAAATGGAATTTGATGCAAATACTTAAACCAGGAAATTTCTCGAGTTTCTGGATTAGTGCACCATAGCCATGATGTAAGATTACAGTGCCTGTCTCATTTAGGCATTCTATGTCTGATACACCTTTCTTCAGGAATTTTAATAACCTAACTACAGTTCGTCTTCGCATCCCAATATTGTAGGGACACATGTACTGTTTTAACAACTTACTAAAATGTAATGCATGATAACATTATTTAACACAGAGTTTCGCATGTAACTACCAGGACTGCTGCATTGGTGTCGCTCGTAATTTTGCATGTTCACACTGGACGTTTTTATAAATTTTTCTCATCTGCACATGCAAAGTTTACTAGAAGAGCTGCCAATAATGTTTTAGGAAGAATACATGTTTCTTTCATTATCCTACCTTTTACTTGACAAATAAACACGGCTGAAGGAAATTACGATGCCGAGCACTCTAGATCTAATTCCCTATAAACTCGTGTAATTTGTTAAAAAGATACTATCACCTCTTATGCCACACATTTTTCTGTACTGTGCTAAGCAACTAAGAAATAAAATTTTCCCGTTTCTATAATGAATCTTGTAGGTTAACAGTTATTTGGTTTTGCGAAATTTCAAGTTTGTCGAAATCTAAGATAATGAAATTTTTATCGGTGTCTGAGTGCTAAGTTGCGAACACAACGTCGTATAGCATTTACGAAAATAAATAATATAAATTTTAATACATGCATCAATGACTAAAATTACTTCAAGTTAAGGTAATAAAAGTCATTGGATAAATAACTAGAAGTTAATTTTTTCCTAGACCCTGAGGGGAAGGAATAGGGAGAGGGGATTTTTAAACGCTATTTTGCAAAAATTACAACGTTTACTGTGGTTCACGTGTATTAAAAAATTGGAGGCGAACCGAAAGAAAAATTAAGCTAGGCTTATCCTTCCCTCAGTGATCGGACCTATAGGTAGAAAAGTTTTATGTGGGCTAAGAATATTGTTTAGAGTTATGGCTGTCAGTGGATTTTACCACAATATTTACTACTTTTTCTCTCTTGCCAGTGAAAGTAGCACATTTATTTTTAATTAGTAGGCATGCACGGTATAGAGTGGTGGCGTTTGTTACCAATTGAACAATGTGCTGCCGATAGTATCGATCTATTCCTACAATCGATTGTTTGAAACCCTGCGCAGTACAATAGCGGATATTGGGGACAAACTGCTATAACCAGAACTCCCCCTTGCCTTTCTTCCAAGAACATAATCCTGAGCATCATAACCGCAGCAGGACATAAATCCTGGCGAGCGATCGTAAGGACTCGCTAATGTTCTTTCACTCCTGGCTGCGCTCCGCTGATAAAGCTCGAAATGAAGAAATCCTGGTCTAGCCTCCTTCCCCATCCTTCTTTGTTCCCCATCTTTATCCCCATCTCTTCCTTCACCTACGCGTCCTTTTGTGTGTAGTCTGCCTTTCCAGCGAAAAGTTTTTCTCCTCTTTGCTCTTCCTTCCTCGTTTTCCCAAGTCCGCTCAATTCCAATAATTCTTGCCTCGGGAGCGGAGTGCCAGTCGGCCGTTTCAAACTGACGTTCTGATAGAAATTTTCCGGGCGTATTAAAACCTCTTTGGACGAGAGGTTGAAAATGGGGTGGACTTATTATGCCCCTGTTCCAAAGAAAAGTATTATTTTCCGTATCTGTATTCATGCCGTGGATGAGGTGATTTTTATACTCTCTAGTTGTTTACGTCCGAAAAAGAGTTTTCAATTTTAATGCAGGGTTTTATGTTCACAGGAAATTTGACATTTCCTGAAAAGTTGGGAAGTTTGTTTAATACCCGCCAAAATAGCATATAATGTGTTCTGGGTAGTCCTGCGTGAAAATGAATGGGGACGTTAATTAATTTTCCTAGAAACATTATTTCAATATATAATTATATCGAAACACCACCGATTCACTGAATCTTGTTAGTAAAAGTCGAAATACATAATATGAATGAGGTTCATGTGTAATATTGAAATAATTAAACTATGTAGGTAAGAACAGTTTTTTACAGCTGACAGTAAATAGCTTAAAGAACCCATCAAGATATGTAAACTTAATTTCTCCGTTGCGACAATATTTGATATTATTAAACACTTAACCAAATACATTTTCTTTAAAAATATGGATATGTAATCAAAAGAAATTTAACGTTATTTTAAATCGTTTTTAGATTTTTATGATTCATTTTGTAACAGCTGTCAGTAATAAAATGCATTCAATATTGTGAAATTGAGCTTTTTTTGCGATAAGGATGGGTAATAATTAGACATTAAATATATTTACGTTTACTCAATGTCCAAAACAATTTACGAAATTAAAATATAAATGAAACTTATATGCTTAAACAAGAATCTGTAACGAATTACTTTGAACCTTATAGATTGACTCACTGGACCAACATGATAGCAAACAAATCTGTTGCGTTGGACTACTTATTTTGTAAAGTAAGTTATATTATTTGGGACTCTATCTGAAAAACTTAAAATTTAATAAGGTATTACAATTATAGTAGTTAGTCCCATGGTATACAATATCACTCAATCGAACTTTAATTATTTAATTGGGTTTCGTTTTGTATTTTACTGGATATTTTATTGGTTATAAAGCTAGGAAACATCAACTTACAAATTCAGCAAAAGCCAATTTAATAAAATTATTTTTCCAAAGCGTTGTGTAGAAATACTTAGACGTGTATTATCAGGAAAGTTTGGCTATAATCCACTTCTTAAACTTTCTAAGTTTTCTAACATGGTGATCATTTAGTCACAACATGGAGTTATTAGACGCCGAACACGTGCCAGAATACCGTGGACACCGATCATGCCATCCACGTCTACAATAACACGAACACACCTCATTCTTAAAATATTCTTTATTTCATACCCACAGTCCCCATTGGCGGTTTATCTTATAACTACAACTATAACCATCCGAATATTTATAAAATTCCAAACAGTAATATTGAATCAGCAGAAGCACATTATATAATGCAAATATATACTCTTAAAGAAGATTTATTTTTCACTTAAAGTGATCATAAAAAATTTGTTTGTAGCCAGTTGTTGCGCAACACCTTGTCATGGACGTCAAGTATAACGGAGAGGCATAACGACGCCTAGAGTGTGCTGGTCAGGGGGGAAAGCGGGGACACGTGGCTAGACTATATAAACGCTGATACAAGGTTGGGGGTCGCCATTGTTGCAAGACTCCTGCAGACGTCGGCTATCGAGGCACGGCCGCTGGGGACGATCGACGCCGCCGGCGTGTCACCTTCCAGGCGGAGCGGGTCTCATTGAATCGTTTCCAAGTGTCTTTTAACAGTGGTGAGTCAAACGGCTATTTCTGGTGTAGAGCGCTTGAGTAGAGCCCCCCTTATTTAAGTGCATGTTAGTAACGTACCTTAGACGTGGCTGTAGGCGATTTGTGTATAGTTGTAGAAACAACGAACGCTATGTTTTGCACTTGAACAAAACTGTATGTTAGTGATTCGTTATTTTGTGAGACTAATCCTTAACCTAAACGGTTGAACAGAACAACGTGATAAATTTATTCGATTTACCACATTTACTGAAGTTGTTCTATGCTTGGATATGGTTCATAAATTTGGGGAAACTTCAATTTATTTGCATGTTAATAAATTGTATGAGTTTATCGTAATGTTCATTGCTGTTATCAAACAATACATACACAGCTGCTGTACTGAAAATTTAGTGTTCTCTTTAAATATCTGTCTTCAACGTTTTTATTAGAAAGACGATAATTATAATTATCATCAGCGCTTAATATAATCTTAATTTATTTCCTGCATCATTGCTGTAGTCGTCAGTAAGAAATACATTACATTTTCTTTTCTTTGAAGGAAATATAATTGTCAAAATTAAAATAGGATTCCCACCGAATAGTGCTACTCCATTATACTGCAGTTGGTCGATTTCATGTGGAAGTCTGACAAGTATGGAACTATATTTCACATCAGCCACTTCTTCCGTACATTAGATATCTCTAGCAAAGATTATTTAAGAATAATGAAGCTAAACGATGGCTTGTATTGCGATCTCCAGCCAAATAAGCCTTACTGTTCAGAAATATGGCGGAATGTCATTGCTCAATCAGTGCCTTGAGACTGACTTGGCAGCCCGACCAGAAGGGAATCTTTCGCAGCTAGCACTACCCAATAAGAATGACCAATAATTCTTTCCCCATTCCTGCTTCTCTGAACGAATTGCTCCGTCTCTAATGACCTCGCTGTTGACGAGACGTTAAAACCTACCTAACAACAGTAAATCTTGCGTGCAAAATTACTGCTATTGAGGCCATTAACGTTTATTTTAACTATTTCACCAATCCCGTTGAACATACGACAGGGAGTGTTGAAAGCGGAAAGTGTGTATTTTAAATATTCATTTCTGAACAATATGTAATTCATATGTACAGGCAATATGCACATAAACGATATGGTTATAATCATATTATAACAGGATGTGCATACGTGCATATGAATTAATTTCTGTTTTTAAATCTTTACACTTTCGATAAGCTTGATAAAACAAGTGCACTAATGTTTTCTGACCTGGTTGAAAATATTTTTAATGAAGCTATTTCTTTTCCCGGGTAGGTATAATCTCTCCCTTTATATTATAAATACGGAAGGTGACGGAAAACTACAGCTACATCATACAACCTACCACACCTTGTCTGTCAATTCCAACATTCTGGCTTTACGTCTGTAGTAGAATCACGGCCTGATAAATAATTCAATGACAATTAAATGGCCATAGCTTCCGACCTCCAACTGTATTGGACGCAGTCATGAAACTAGTTGACGCTGATATCGGTGGAAGACGAAGTGACTCTTTGCAGACCACTCCCTTACAATGAAAGCACTATCCATCCCTGCCACGCAGTTTTATCACTCTTCGAATAGGGTGTATGGGAGTGAGAGAGGGAAAGAGAAATAACGAGAGCTAAGGAGCTGTGACGTTGCCTTCCTGGTTTCTCTCTCAGCCGCCTCTTGTCCACTTCAATTCTGTGGCTATCAGTCTTGGTAATCGCCACCTACGGTAGTTTCCCTCCCATCTCCCAAACCCCTCCTCCTACCTGTTGACCTCGGATCTGATTTTCTGAGTTGAGAAGAACGACGGCCTCGAGTGCACGAACTCAACGCCTGCAGCATAGACAAACATTCCATGTACGTAATGCGGNTTGAGAAGAACGACGGCCTCGAGTGCACGAACTCAACGCCTGCAGCATAGACAAACATTCCATGTACGTAATGCGGGATGCTCTCCTGCACGCATGTAGAGGCAACGTGTATGAAAGTAGGCTAGCGCCAATGGAGAGTCCTCTGCCCTACCCCAGGGCACACCTGTCGTTCCGGCCAATGACCCAGAATAATGAATATCACTAGTGATGAGATGGGGATGGTGCACCAATAGAATGAAGGAGGTAAAGTCCCCTCACCATGAGAGTTTCAGTCACACTCACATGATGGGAATAGTCGTCCAAAATGTCTCGCTCGCCGAGGTCTGAGATCGCACTGGGTACCCCAGGTATAGGAGGCTCTTATTAAACGACTGAGAAAAACAGCGAGTCTCGTGCCCAGTTTCTAAAATTATTTGTATATTTATAAATGGTATTTCAATATTTTACAAAAAAATTACATGTATCTGTTATAGCATAAAAATATTTTTTCTGCAATATAAGTATTAATATATTGTTTGAAATTTAATCTCGGATAATTAATTCTCTTTAAACCACATAAAAATTCAGTTTGGGCTATCCGCTTTTACTTCAACATTTTAGAAATATTTGCTTGCGATTTACTTTTTTGCGTATTTTTTGCTCGTTAAGCAAATACGAAATTAATGTTTTGTTGTGCCTGATAAAATTATTATTTAGGGGTCCAACAAACGAAACTTAATTTTTTTCGAAACAAGTCTATTTTAAATACGCAAATTATCGATTTTAATGTAGGTACACAAATTTAAACAAAATAAATACGACGGACAGACATCATGAAACTAGTTTTCCTACATACCAGCCAACTTTCCTGGGAGCCTTTCGCAGTAACGAAAAACTTTAGAAAAAAAAATTATTTCAAAAGTGCAAAATTAACCGTAACCAAGATGTAAACTCGTTTTCACAGGTCACAAATAACCCTCCGGGTATTTAACCCTTAAACAATGAGCCTTCTCTCAATAAAAGTATTCTCTAAATTTATTTGGTGTTATGAGAAGTTAACTGAATTCCTACAATAATGGAAGTATTGTTTTCTTGAGAACCCTACAGTAGTAATTTTTTGTGTTCACGCAAATATTTGTACATCCAAAAACGTTTCACCTTCATTCCAAACATTTCTTTTAAAGTATGTATTTAATAGGCTCTACAAACTTATTATCAATCAGTCTGTAACCACCAATGCAAGAATGCCAACACTTTGTAACTGTGTTTATACTAACCATGGTTATATTGATTCATACTTCAAAGCATGCCCTCTCTGCACCGTACAATGAAAAATTCTTTATTGTCTGTCTGACAGTAATTAGTAGCTACTTGACTATACCTAATCACATCTTTTTGTAATTTTAAAAAACCTTTACCAGCAATGGTACTACAAAAATTTTCTCTTTTGGTAAATTTGTAAATGTCTTACTATTATTATATGAGTAATATAATTGCAAACACAGTATAAAAATAAAATATGTTTATATCTGTTACGATTACAAGAATGATCTATAAATTACCCTAAAATTTACAATAAACTTGTAAAAAACACATTGAGAAAGCACGACTTGGAATGATTTTTCCAATACGTATATAGTAGCTTCCACGCATTTATTCAGGAAACAGTCTTAGACTGCTGAAGTAGCTTAATAACTTCCAAGAATGTTCGAAAATTTCACAGATTTTTTTTTTGCAATGAACACGAATTTATTAACCTAGAAAAGTTCGAACTTAGTTTGGTAAAATTTGTCAAAATGTAATATCTTTTGTTTCTAAAAACACAAAATTACACAATTACGTAGTTAACAAAATGTGTGGTGTTGGCTGTACGTGACGTGCCGTGTCATAGGCATCAAGTTCTCTACAATAATTTCTTGTGTATTTGTAATATTTTTGTAATGTGTAATGAGTAGAATATATATGGGAAGTCGGGAACAATGTATTTTAAATGGTACTAAACTGGCACCTGGCACCCGCGCCGGCGCCGGACAGCTGCCATGTTGTGACATCACCCAGCATCCATGCTGTGCCCAGGTGACCTTTGACCACGATACGTGACCATTACCTTAACCCGGTATCCATGTTCTTGGATGAACTTGAAACTAAAAAAATTCCAAAAATGCAGAAAAATTATAGATTCCCAAAAATGTAATAAAAAATTAATTTTAAAAAAATACATAAAAAAATATTTTAATATGTACTTGTAGGAGGTCCGGGGTTTGATTAAGGTGGATCGACTAAGCTCACGACATGACCGCCCCTCGCCAGGTTGAGCAGAGTCGATCTCGTCAGTCATATTATATGTCGTTGACCTTAATATTTGACCTTGACCCCGATGACCTTGAGGTAAAAAAATTAAAATTTCCCAACAATTTCATCAAATTCTCAAGAAACCTTTGACACTTGGCCCCAGAGCCAAGAAGAAACCATGACCCATGATCCACGACCAATGACCCATTACCCATTGACCCATTTACCCATGACCCATGACACAAGACACATTGACCCTCCATTAACTCATGACCCCATGATACATTGACCTCCATTGACCCATGGCCCCAATACCACAAGACCTATTGACCCAAGACCCCATTCCCACTGTCCCATTGACCCAAGACCCCATAACCCATTTACCGATTGACCCAAGACCCCCATTACCTATTTACCCATGTCCCAAGACCCAAAAAATTCCTAATAATTAATAAAAAATAAAAAATTAGAAACTTTTAATAATTTATAAAAAGTAAAAAATGTTATTAATAAATTTATATAAAAAACTCACATTTCCAGAGGTTTCCTCAGTGCTATGTACAGCAGATGGCTGACCCTCGCCAATTTATCTCATTGGTTAGTTAGACTACAGGCCTCCACCCCCTCACCGTTGCTCATTCCGTCGAATGCACTCCGCCCACCATATACATTTTTTCGTTTGTCATTTATTACGTTTTCATTACCTAGGTGTATGCTGATGCATTAATTATATATTTCACCCCCAAAGAAGCTGCGAGTTAACCACCACATTGGTTGTCGTCAACCTTGCCCTTGATCACAATTACATAGAACTCGAAAAAAAAAAGTGAAAAATCATAGTCCATACAATTAACCATTACTAGTTAGTGACAACAAGGTCCATACTGACTAACCATACAATTTAAAGAGTGACTCCATCTAAGACTAACTCCACGCAAGACGGTTTCATGGCGAGATTTACTGAGCACAAACCTAACTCTTGACGAGACTATTTCATGCAAAACTGATTAAAGCAACCGACAAGAACAACCTGCCATACCACCCACCTGTACAAACGATGATGGACAACCTCGAAAAAAAAAATTTTCAATAAGAGTCTCGTAGCTAACCTCTTCTCACAAAATTTGCGAAAAATATTTATACAACAGCTGACCATACCAAAGGGCCATACTAACTCACCAAACCAACCGACCAGGTCAACCAACTAACTAGTTGCGAAACATTCCTCAAAAATATTCCCCTCATTTCATTCGTTCGTCATATAGAACTCATCCATTTTAAACGACCCGAGAAAGACATAATACTTCAAATTAAACTATGGCCCNATTCGTTCGTCATATAGAACTCATCCATTTTAAACGACCCGAGAAAGACATAATACTTCAAATTAAACTATGGCCGTGCATTAGCATGGACTCGCATACATTTGATATAAAACAGACTCTCAATGGATTGCTTAGACGACTGAATTAATAAGTATTTCAGAGAAGCAGAACAATCTGTATAGGAAATTAAAACACACCTTCCTATGTATATACATACATATATTTTTTATTTACGATATACATTCTATATTTCTAATTATTTTGAACATTATATCTTTACATTTCTCAAATGTTTGCAGATCATGGATGCAAATAGTCTCATCTGATAGAACCCCGATCCTTCCGTTCCTCGATTATTGAAGATATCTCAAAAATGCGTGAGAAATACCCACGTTTTTGAAACTCAATCAAAGATCTGAATTTATCAAAAAGTTCGTTAGGGTNCGTTTTTGAAACTCAATCAAAGATCTGAATTTATCAAAAAGTTCGTTAGGGTCTTCGGAATATATGTAGCCAGTATTCTTGGCGTTTTCTGTCGTCTTTATGTCGCTCATTGCAGCAAATGTGTTGGAGGGGTGTGTCAGTGAATCGATAAAGTCGCCATCATTGTCTTCACCAATTTTACTGTCTTCATGTTCATTTTCATTTGTGCTTTCTTCATGATCGTCTTCACTTCCTNAAAAAAAAAGTGAAAAATCATAGTCCATACAATTAACCATTACTAGTTAGTGACAACAAGGTCCATACTGACTAACCATACAATTTAAAGAGTGACTCCATCTAAGACTAACTCCACGCAAGACGGTTTCATGGCGAGATTTACTGAGCACAAACCTAACTCTTGACGAGACTATTTCATGCAAAACTGATTAAAGCAACCGACAAGAACAACCTGCCATACCACCCACCTGTAAAAACGATGATGGACAATCTCGAAAAAAAAAAATCTTCAATAAGAGTCTCGTAGCTAACCTCTTCGCACAAAATCTTCACAAAATTTGCGAAAAATATTTATACAACAGCTGACCATACCAAAGGGCCATACTAACTCACCAAACCAACCGACCAGGTCAACCAACTAACTAGTTGCGAAACATTCCTCAAAAATATTCCCCTCATTTCATTCGTTCGTCATATAGAACTCATCCATTTTAAACGACCCGAGAAAGACATAATACTTCAAATTAAACTATGGCCCTGCATTAGCATGGACTCGCATACATTTGATATAAAACAGACTCTCAATGGATTGCTTAGACGACTGAATTAATAAGTATTTCAGAGAAGCAGAACAATCTGTATAGGAAATTAAAACACACCTTCCTATGTATATACATATATATATTTTTTATTTACGATATACATTCTATATTTCTAATTATTTTGAACATTATATCTTTACATTTCTCAAATGTTTGCAGATCATGGATGCAAATAGTCTCATCTGATAGAACCCCGATCCTTCCGTTCCTCGATTATTGAAGATATCTCAAAAATGCGTGAGAAATACCCACGTTTTTGAAACTCAATCAAAGATCTGAATTTATCAAAAAGTTCGTTAGGGTCTTCGGAATATATGTAGCCAGTATTCTTGGCGTTTTCTGTCGTCTTTATGTCGCTCATTGCAGCAAATGTGTTGGAGGGGTGTGTCAGTGAATCGATAAAATCGCAATCATTGTCTTCACCAATTTTACTGTCTTCATGTTCATTTTCATTTGTGCTTTCTTCATGATCGTCTTCACTTCCTGTTTGATGCTCAATATTAAATTTGCTTATCTTTATGGCAAGAGTTGTATGCTCATCAGTATTTAGAGCCGACTACAGTTAATTTTGAAGTTCGTCGACTTCACGCGAACGTCTTGGAAGTGTAAATTATGCGCAAACCGACTCTACTGCACTCATTCCGTCTTTAGCATTTACTATCTCATCATAATCACCTGTCGAATCGGTACCCATCGATGCAGCAAGAGGTATTGCCGACAACACTTGCTGACTCCCAGTAGACGAATCCTTGCAGATCTCGGTATGTTCTTTTGATGTATCGCCTTGCACAAACTGCATGGGACTAATTTCGTAATGCTTTATCGCGCGAATAGGGCTCTTCGTACGGGCCGTTCTCTCATGCCGACGAGTATTTTGACCATAGGTGAAAACTCGATCGCAGAATCGGCACTGGCGATAACCAGTTAGCGATTATGCAGGTCGTGGTTCCTTGATTGTTGAGGTCAAAGGCAGGCCTTTGTATTCGCAATTCATCTTCGTGGTATAACGAGAGAGAGCTTCCAAATCGATGTTCACTTCACGGTCTCAGAACTTCAAATGTAATATTTTCGTTCTATATAACTGCGGTTCTTTTCACAGCAAAGAACCTAGCTTGTGCCCACAAAAAAAACTTCCACCATAAAACTTGTATGTAAAAAATATGGGAGCACTCTGAGAAATCCCACATACGTGTTCGCTTCAAAAGAAAACACGCAGATAATTATATATACAGAAATATAGAAACATAAAATTATGTAAAATTAATTTATAATTAATTGTGTACACGTTTTTAAATATGTAAATAAAAACAATTAATATTTTGACATAACTATGTAAATATACATATGAGAATATAAAATTATTTTAATTTTCTTTATTAATATTTTTATACATATGCCTACAAGCATATTTAAATGACGTATTGTTATGTAAATATCTGTATGTTTTCTTCTCGGGAGAACGAGTATGTGGGTTTTCTCAGAGTTCTCTCTTTTACATATAAATTTTATAATGACACAGGAAAAAATTAATATGGTGGGTGGAGTGCATTCGACAGAATGAGCAATGGTAAGGGGGTGGAGGCCCTTTGACTAATTAACCAATGAGAAACATTGGCGAGGGTCAGTCGTCTGCTGGGCGTGGCACTGGGATAGCCTCTGGAAATGTAAGTTTTTGTATAAATTTATTAATAATTTTTTTATCAATTAATGTAAGTTTCAACTTTTTTACTTTTTTATAAATTGTTGGGATTTCCTTGGGTCTCGGGTTATGGGTCATGGGTCAATGGGCCATGAGTCATGGGTCATATGGTCTTGGGTCAATGGGTTAAATTGTCATGGGTTCATGGGTAATAGAGTCATGGGATCTTAGGTCAATGGGTAATGGGGTCTTGAGTCAATGTGTCATGGGGTCATGGGTCAATGGGAAAGAATTGGTCATGGGTCATGGATATAATGGGTCAATGGGGCGTTGGGAGAATGGGGCATTGGGTCAATGGGTCAATGTTTCAATGGGTCAATTGACCATGGGTCGGGTCATGGAGTCTTGTGTCTTGGGTTTAGGGCCTTGGGTCTTGGTTCAAGTGCCAAGGCTTTTTTTTGGTAATTTAATAAAATTTTTCAGAAATGTTTAAAGATTTTTTAAAAATTCTTTGACTTCAAGGTTAACGGGTTCAAGGTAAAATATCAAGGTCACCGACATATAACATATCTGACGAGATTGACTCTGCTTGTCCAGGCGAGGGCCGATCATGTCGGGAGATTAGTCGATCCACCTGTAATCGAACCACGGACCTCCTACATGTACATACTATAATATATTTTTAAAATAATTTTGTAATTTTTTAAATTTTTTAAAAATGTTTATAATTTTTGGCGTTTTTATCACTTTTCTACAATTTTTTTTATTTATTATTTTAAAGGTCATTTAATGTCGCGGATACACAGTCAAAGTCAAGGTCACGCGTCAAGGTCACATGTCAAGGTCAAAGGTCACCTGGTTCCAACATGGTGGCTGGGTGACGTCATAACATGGCCGGCGGCCAGCGCCAGTGCCAGTTTTGTCCCATTTGAAATATATTGCTCCCGAGTTTACATATACATTCTACTGTAATGTCATACGAAAGCTGCTAGCGTTATTACAAGTCGCTGTTGATATTGTCAAAGAACGCGAATCAATTTCATGTTTCATGGCAGTAAAGGGATGATCGTTCAATTCCAAGCAGGACATACGGTATATTTTTTTAGTTTTATAAATTAAAAATGGTTTGTTCTTGGTGACGAAACAAGTAGATAGGTAGTTGGGCTTAACGTCTCGTCGACAGCGTGTTCATTAGAGACGGTGGTGGGAAAACAGTGGAAATTTAGTTTTACGCATTTAGATTATACAGAGAAGCGTGATGGACGACGAGAACTTATGATCATAGCAAGAGTCGAAGCCAGGTTAATTTTCCCCAAATTCTTAACATATTAACCGAAATAAATTTTGTTTGTGTACCGCATTTTGTAGCGTAAGTAAAATTGCGTTCGGTGCTTTATATTTTAAGTACCCAGCTTCAACACAATCAGTTGATCATCTTTGGTCACTGCTTGCTCACAGACACATCAAAATCGGCACCTGCTTTTACAGTAGACCTAGAGAGTTTATTCTCATATTTTGTACAGCAGGACTTAGTATTAATGCTATATAAGAACTCGTCTGACAATAAAAATCATTTTTATAGCAATAGTTGAATTAAAAATAATAACAATTAAGATAAGGGGCCAACATATTTTCCCGAGTATACTCTTTCACGTGTGACATAGTGCAAAATGGGTACAAATCATGATCGTTGTGGTGAAAGGTCAGAAGTTTTCACCAAATACATTTATTGTCTTTTCTTAGGTAATGCTATTGTCTGCTGATGGCAAATTTTAAACTTATAAGTGTTCGCTTCTCTCCCACAGACCAAAAGAAACTATTATCATAGGATTGACTTTGTATGTTACATAGACAATTCTTTAGTAAGAATACTTGTCATACTAAAACTATCCTCTGCTTTTTAACTCTTGAAAGAAAACATTGAATTAGTGTGTTAAAAACACAAGAAAGTGAGTGCTAGGACAACAATAAGACTATAATTAAACTTCTCATATCCTTTATGTAGAAGCCATCAAGCCGGCGAGCATCATCTAACTAATCAACTTTAAATGGTATTTGCGGAAAGCCTGTACCAAATGTCAACACTTAATCCTGAAAATTTTTAAAATACATAAAGTTAGAATTTTTTTATATAAAGCATGGAATATGCTGTTGTAACTTGTAACGTTTAAGATGTCAAACCACGTAGTTTTTCATGAAAATTGTAATTTCTACTTACTAACATAAGATTACATAATGTCAATATGTTACATGATATTCTTTAAAGAAGTTATAGTTCTAGTTCAAGATCACTGGAATAATATTCAGAATTCATTTCGATTGACAGTGTTAACTAAAGTCACAATAAGTAAAAAGGTGGAAAAATTCAATTTGAATGATTAGCAAAAATCAGCATAATTTGTCTGTTGCTTTAATTAAGTGATACATTGAGTAAGTTCTGCAAAGAGCAACGAAACTTCATTATTAATAACAGAAAGGGCTGTAATTGATTACAGTTACATTTATTGCACAAACATTCTAATGTTGCTGAACGAAGTTCCTAAAGGGACTTCAATATTTGTAATTGGAACGGAGTGCTGTACTTGAAGAATAATAGTTGTATGAATCACAGAGGAGGCCAGCATGAGAAACATTTGTCGGCGTTGTTATCTACGTTGTATACATTCAGATCGTTTCAACAACCCATCCGACTGCTTGCTCCAAATTAACGGTTTTAGGAAGTTTAAAAAAATATGTTGTCTTCAAAAGTATTTTGCAGCGAATTTTAATAATTTATTCTTTGCAGAAATATGAGGCTTAGCTCAGCATACTAAGATTGAAAAATATATGTAAGCAACCATTGTGCAGTCCGCAAATAACATAAAAGACAACCTCGATAAGAATAATGTTTTTATCGTTAAGATATGGTAAATTATTTTTAAGCTTGTAAAAAAGTTTTATTATGTTTTCTTACAAACATGTAATTAAAAAATTATGTTACGTTATTAGCTAAAATTAAAATTATACCATTGTACCACGTAAACTGACGTAAACAATGTTTCTAATAAANCGTTATTAGCTAAAATTAAAATTATACCATTGTACCACGTAAACTGACGTAAACAATGTTTCTAATAAATTTACCAAGAAAAGTTTATAGTGTTTAAAAATACAAATTTTGTCTTATATAATTTAAATGGATATTAATGACATCGGTGATATCTGAAGTAATTTAAATAAGTTTATCTTTATGTGTTATTATGTGTTGCAGGCTGTAGTGATTCAAAGAAAACAAATCTTCTTATACATAAGTTTTTTGCTTCTTTTGTGCAAATAATATGAATATTCTTTTTCCAGTNCTTATACATAAGTTTTTTTCTTCTTTTGTGCAAATAATATGAATATTCTTTTTCCATTGTTTTACTCTGGCTCAGCCGTGCAGATATTACAGTACAAAAGAACGATATAAAAGAGTGCTGCGAAGTACTACTGAAAATATCAAATGATTTCATAAAGAGCATTATTCGTGACACTAATGTTAGGTATTTGCCTTGCTAAAATTAACTCCTTCAAGAAAAAAATTGTGTTATCTTTAAAAATCATTAGTGGAAACTCACTCTGACAATACATATTTTTTTTAATGAGCACAAATTATTTTGCTATGTTCACAAAATTGTGGTAAATTAAGAAAAGAGTCACTAGAAATATTTTTACAATTGTAATATACTTGGTACGGTGAATTTACACTATTCATTTTCACATTTATTGGCTGCTACACAGAATGTTAGAATAAGTATTTGTGAGTATTCTCTTCCGTCTCACTCAATATCAATGCTGCATGGGCGTGGTACAGTTTGTTCGCGCCCAGCTAAAAAAGATCTACTTCTGGGATATTCCTCCACCTCGTGCAAGTAAAACTTATCTTAGTCCAGAAAATAACTCCAAAGGGACAACGCACCATATTTGTGCGCATTCATTTTAATAATATTTTGCTTGAGATCTATTTCTTACTAGGCGTTACCAATACACCTATTTTCTGTCTGTTTTAGTAATATTTATTTTAAATTAAATATTATAATTTATAGCTAACAGAGAAGTAAAACCTGAATTTAATCAAAAATAATACATTTATGTTAACAGAAGTAAAAATCGCTTGTGATACATGGCGTATTTAGGAAACAACCAAACACATGATTTTTCAAAATTTTGTTTAAAAACACGTAATAGGATGCCGCGAATAGGCCCGACTCGTCCACTCAAAGACTGCCGGCGCCTCGTATTAATATGCGCGGGCACGAATTTGCAGAGGACTCCTTGCGCCCATTAGCGGGCCATTAGTTCCCATTCCCCTTCCCCCCTTCCCAAACGTGAGGGGGGAGGATTCCGCCAGGGCTTCGTGAGGCGCCAACCATCCACCCAGCCGACCAAGAAGCGTCAGTCCCGGTAGCGATACCACGTCAAATGAACTCGGAGACCTACACAATTCAAGTTATTGTTCGGTGAAAGATCAAACTCCACGTTTCTCTACGCTTATATTCTATTCGCGTTTTCTTCGCACTTTTTGAATCAAAGCTTTGAAAAATTACCCCATGTATGATGTGTTCAGTTATTTCTTCAATATTACCTGCACCACAAGCGTTTTATAATTCTGTTAACACAAAAGTATCTTATTTCTCTTTAAATTAAAGTTTTACCAATATTATGTTTATAAATTACATTATTTCATATATAAAAATATGAATAAAAAAGTGAGAAACACGTGTGTTGGTAGTGCCTAGTAAGTAATAAATATCATGCAAAATATTATTACAACTTGGTGCGCACGAATACAGTGCGTTGTCCTTTGGTCTCATTTTCTTGTATTAGATAAGCTTTGGTTGCATAAAGCGGAGGAATATCGTGGAAGTTGAACTTTAGCAGGGCTTTAGAAAAGTGTGAAGTAACCATGAATGGATTATATCTTACACCCGCCTTTCGCCAAAGACACGAGTTGATAAGCATACCGAAGTGAAATCACGTGGTGGTTCCTTTGATGTACAAACCGGGCCACCTATTTTTTTATTGGCTGCACGAGGCCCTGGAAACAAACACTCATTTATAATTCGCTATTCTGCGTGCTGCGAAAGATTCTTTGTAAGCTAAGTAGTAGTCTAGACATGTTTCGTACATTCGTTGTTCGCGCGTTTAAGCGTATCTCAGAAAATAAATGTGCTAGGGGTACGACATTTTGCCAGAAAAGGAAAAAAAAGCATTTATCTAAGCACGTATAATTTTATTTTTAAAATATTAAGTTGATTCTAAGAGAAAAAATTCTTTAAAATAGTTAAAAATCGCATTTATAGATCTTGCCTGCGCAGTTTCTTTAGTAGATAAGAAAAAATAAAACGGTACTGTTGCAGTTCAATCTATAAACTTTCATCGGGTGTAATGAAATCCCACTGTTACAGAGCTTATTAGTACAGGAAAGCTGAAGAGCGGAAGCACTGCACGCAGGTTCAGCGCCTTGCGCGTAGGGGCGACGGGGCACTGGTCACGTGTATTCTCATCGCCCATAAAGCTGTGCCTCGGACGAGAAAAAAAATCTCGGGTCGTGTACTCTTAAGAGTTCCGCCTGCCTGGTTCTTTAGCTGCGTTGCAAAGAGTTTGAAGTCATGTTTTCTTTAAGGAGCTATTATACGTGCGCCTAGTACTATGCCTACCAAAATACATCGCACACCAGACGAGGAAGGAATGCTACTTAAGTTTCCACGCATTCTGTAAATATTATTTTGTAGCCCCCCTATAAAGTGAAAAGCGGCTTCCATTGACTGTTGTTTCTTAAATCATAGTAGCCGGACACGAGTCAAACTACGATGGTAGCCTGTATTGAACTTTGCTACAGACTTACCAATAAAATGATAGTGTTACAGCTAAAAGTTGCATAGGTACACGCCGCGGCACTACGAGAACACTGCACGCGGGTTCAGAGCCCTGCGCGTAGCGGCGATGACGCTCTTGTACCACGTGCCAGCATATCCCTTATAACTCCCGCGCTTCTCGGCCAAAAAAGGAGAGAAACAATACATGCAGGCGTGACCCTTAACAGGCACTGTTTGGTGAATGGAGTCTCGACGTGTTGCCAGCCAGGGGCGCCATCTTGCTGAAATGTGCAGCCGGAGTTCGTTGTAAAAGCGGCTGTTTGAATTCTGTATTCGGAAGTATTATATGACAACGATTTTTTGAATACATCCTGAAGGCAAAGAATACAAATTAGCTAGACTGTTTGTTCCTTCCCTGCCCATGACCCGAACATTGGAATTTACCTCCCGTCTTGTACTTAACAGTACTCGTCGATTGGGTGTAACGTCGATTGACAGACTATTATGCCGATGGCCTGTCTGCCAATTAAGATACACATTATCAGCCGTATATTGTTTGGGTAAACGTCCGTTATGTCAAATTACTATTGGGGTGATTGGCTAGAGTGGTGTTATCACCTCTGTTTGTTCACGCCGACCAATATTTCCTTTCTGGATTTGCTCCAGCATTTAGAGTTTCAAGCATACACGATATGGTTGTCACTCCTAAAACTTCCAACATGACCGACGAACTTCAAGTTGCCTTCACAGTTACATGTACAAGCCTTGTGGGGCCGGTGTATGGGGCTTCCCGGCATTATGCTGTCCGCACGTCAGCCGGAGTTGAAGATCTCTTGCGCTGTGAGTGGCAAGCTACTGTGCCTGCCTTCTCATCGACACCCCTCCCTGCTGTAGAAGGCTGCAGTCGTCGGCGATGCAGGCTGTGGCGTCGCCATGAACTGACCTATCAAAGTTACAGAAGCTTTTGGAAATTTCTCTGTCCTTCGAGAAGATCGTGGAGCTGCTGCACCGAATTGAATAAAAAGGCATTTCTGCCAGGTGACTTCAGAATAACCTGGAGAGAATTCATAATGGAAGGACACTGCTCCCTAGCAGTGGGTGGGAGGGACATGAGAGATAAACTATCTTGCACGCGGTAAGTTTTTCAATGTAACTTTTTAAAAGGAGGTTATTTTATTGCCTATTAATATATTTTAACGCAAATTGCCAAAGCACACACTTAAAATGTATTTCTCATATAATATGTATTTAAATACGAAGCATATCCAAAAAGTAAGAATACTAATTATTTTATATTTTTAAAAACAAAATTTATTTAAACAAAATTACAGGATATTGTAGGTTATATGTTACTTATTTTTCCACGTAGTCGCCTTCCCGTTCTATGCACGTTGTAAGTAGTGGCACAAGCTTTTTGATGCCCTCCTCATAGAACTCTCCCGCCATCTCCTTCGAACACTTCAAGACCTCTTGTTTCACCTCCTCATAAATTAGAAGAAATTTTTTTCCACCCAATGTGAGTCTTCAGGAAGGTGAAAAGATGAAAATCTGAAGGTGCCAAGTCAGGGGAGTATGCAGGGTGGTTAAAAATGTCCCAACCAAACGAGTTCAAAAGCACCTTGGTGGCGTTGGCCGTGTGCGGGCGGGTGTCGTGCAACAAACACACTCCCTTCGTCAACATTCCCTTCCGTTTGTTTTGAATTGCTCTCTTGAGCTTTTGTAGGGTCTCACAGTATCGTGCTGCAGTAATCGTCTCCCCCTGAGGCAAAAAATCGATCAAAATGATGCCTTTTTGGTCCCAAAATATGGTTGCCATATTTTTTTTGGCCAAAATTGAGGTTTTGAATTTTTTGGCTGATGAGGAGCCAGTGTGCCGCCACTGTGTGACGGTATTTTTGAGCTCAGAAAATCCTCACCTTCCAATTCAAGTCACTCAAGGAACTCGCGAGCGCTAGCGACCCGATTCAATTTGTTCTGCTCTGTCAGTTGTTTTGGGACCCATATTGAGCACAATTTCGATATCCCAGCGTTTCTGTAATTGTTTCGTGGAACAGAGATCTGGAAATTCGTGGAAACANTATTGAGCACAATTTCGATATCCCAGCGTTTCTGTAATTGTTTCGTGGAACAGAGATCTGGAAATTCGTGGAAACATCGCAGACATTTCATCCAAAGTCAATCGGTGGTCTTCACAAACAGTTTCCTCGATTTTTGTCACCAACTCATCGGTCACAATTGAAGGTCTTCCACTCCTTTCCTCGTCATGAATANATTGAGCACAATTTCGATATCCCAGCGTTTCTGTAATTGTTTCGTGGAACAGAGATCTGGAAATTCGTGGAAACAACGCAGACATAACAGTTTCCTCGATTTTTGTCACCAACTCATCGGTCACAATTGAAGGTCTTCCACTCCTTTCCTCGTCATGAATATTCGTTCTTCCTTCATTAAACGCACAACACCACTTAAACACGTTCGTTCGGTTCATAGCACCTTCGCCATAAACAGTTTTGATCCGTGCAAAAATTTCAGTTGGCGTTTTTCCTTCCGCGAGAAGGAACCTTATGACCGAGCGCACCTCGCACTTGGCGGAATTTCTGATTGACATATTTCACAGAAACGGACACTACGAGGCGAGTTTTGCTACTGACGAGGGTCGCCGGTGCTCGTTGTGTTCAGGAAACCCCCCCACTACCACTCAGTGTTGCCAAATGTTGAAAAAAAAATTCCCACAGCACGACAGCCCAACAGTACTCTTACTTTATGGACACGCCTCTTACAACCATATTGTTCAGAGTTACATTTATATCTATATACATGGTTATATGGGAAACTGTTTTGTATAAATCAGAAAAATAACGTTCAAAATTTAGTTATCATTTCACAAATTACACACAAAATAACTTTTGTTGATGAAAGCAGGGCAAAGGGATTGTTTTATGGAACACCAATGAATGGACAGAAGGACGGAGTTCTTGTTACATGCTTCGGATGACACCCGTCTCAACGCAATCGCACAAAGGCAACATGTCACGGTTCTACTGATATCCACTGAATCACTCGCTGATTCATAGGGTCAAGAAACAGCCAAGTACACAGATGAGGAAAAGTGCGCCTCTATCTTTGATGAAAACGTGCTCACTTATTTATTGGATGGGTTGTTCATAAACGGGCAGTGTGTCTGCTTCTACCGTGCTGTGATTTATTCCCTATCGGTTCGGTTAGAGTCCGGAATGTTAGGCACCAAGACTTAATTAGAAGGTTATCTAGCCACGTGTTGGAAAAGCCTTGTGTCCTGCCTTTTTTTATTTAGGGTTAAGGGCATTTTCCAGAGAAGAGGGTGAAAACCCATCTCAGATAAACATATTCGTTGCAGCAGGCCTGGTTTCAACCTGCGAACATGTGACTAGATGTCACACATGCTACCACGTGACCCACGTGACTAATGGCTAGTAGTACACGCGCTGGCTTAACGGTTAGTTTATTTTGCTTATACACTGAAGAGCCAAAAAAAAACTGGTACACCTGCCTAATATCGTGTACGGCCCCCGCGAGCACGCAGAAGTGCCGCAAGACGACGTGGCTTGGACTCGTCTAATGCCTGAAGGTATGCAGAAGGCATTTAAATATGCGCCAATTTGAGAAAGGGTTGCATGTTTGTCACGTTTACTGATTCTCGTCAGTCATAATTTGTACCGTTAGTTCACGATATTTTTCCGGCAGCAGCGATGTCGAAGATTTGATGTTTTAGCGGATTCCCGATATTCACGGTCCACTCGTGAAATGGTCATACGCGAAAATCCACAATTTATCGCTACCTCGGAGATGCTATGTCCCATCTCTCGTGCGCCAACTATAACACCACGTTCAAACTCACTTAAATCTTGATAACCTGCAATTGTAGTCGCAGTAACAGTTGTAGCAACTTTACCAGACGTCTTCGGTCTTATATAGGCGCTGCTGACCGCATTGCGTTACTCTGATTGATTCCATACCTCTGTTATTTGCATACGCACGCCTATACCAGTTTTTTTGGCTCTTCAGTGTACATTCATTAGGTAAATTTTTTTACAGCGTACCTCTTTTGTGTGGCTTATCTTTTTTCTTCTTAAAAATATGTGGGCCTGTTACCGAGGCAATATAGCCTTGTTTAGTTAATTTCCGCGGGCAAGTTATCGAACTCGCAGCCTAGCTCATGCAACATTAAAAGTTTTCCTGCCCTTGTACGGCTATTCCGCACGCCCAGCACGCCCTGTCTGTAAGAGGGGTGTCTTTTAGAGAATGGGAGGGGGTGAAGAAGTCTTTTAATGCGGCTATAACAGGGTCGTCCTTCCATGCCGACACTGATCACGTGACTCGGAGGATAGGGGATTTCCCGTGGAAAGTTCTCCCTCCAAGAACAAGCAGGACCAGTGCTGCGACCTGGTGATGGCTAGGGTTACCAGATACTCATATAAAAAAGGACATTCACAATGGTAAAGAAGGTTGTTTCTTTATTAAGAAGTACAATGCAATGTCATTAGCACCAGAAATTTATTTGTTTTATAAGGTTGTAAAACTGTTTAATCAAGTCATTAATATTTCAAGAAAACTATTTTCGAAAAATTTATAAATAATATAAAATAAAATAATGTTCCAATTATGAGCTACAACAAAATAGGAAAGCTAGATCATTGCTGTTGTTTTACACAGCACACATTGCAGAAAGAAAATTGAATCTAAATGTTAAATTTATAAATTTTACATAAACATTGGCTCATTTGACTTTGCACTTCAGTTTTGTCAGTTGGTAGTGGCTAATGCATTATTTCTCTGGTCTTCTCATGGTATGCTTCAATCCCATGGACCGACACAATGTAGCCAATAAATTGCCTTTCGTTTCGAAAAGGATCTTACTTCAGGTTCGTTATGGCTACTTTCTGAAACACAGGGTTGAGACAGGTCAGGTTTTGCTAAAATGTCCTTCCTGTGGCCACGATGACATCTAGGTATATCTGACCGTTATCTAAGGGGAGAACGTTCCCCATCAATCATTCAAAGGTGGTAGGGGTATTGTATAGCATGAAGGGTTATAACCTTGTACTGACAGGTTCATTCCAATTGGTCACAAAATGTATTATTTCCAGTACCCACTCTTCATGTCAAAAGTAGAAAACTACTGTGAGCCTGCTAGGCTGTTCAGTGTATCGTCTGTCCTTGGGAGTGGAAAAGAAACTTTCTTGGTCACATTATAAAGTTGGCGGTAATAAAAGACAAAATATCATAGACTCATCCTTCATTTAACAAGCACAATGGGAGAATACTGTGGACTGATTGATGGTGCTGTCACATCTAAATCCTTCACGTCTAGTCTTTCCATTAGTATAAACATCCAACTACTGTTTTTCCGTACGCAACTATGAGAACCTTGGCTCCTTTTCTCCAGTAATTACCTACCTTGGCCCCTCAATATCAGTGCTAACAAGTTTACCGAAGATGTTGCACTCTCACCTTCTTCTCGTACCGGCTTCCTGGTTGCTACTGTTAAAGGCAGTTGGCTCTCAGGTGACCTGATTGTTCGCATGACCAACATTCAGGCCGTTTTTATTGGGGGATGGCGAATCTCTGTAGTTCTGAACATGACAGCGATGTCCCTCATGGCTGTCTGAAATTCCTCCAGCGTCCTCTTAGTGCTGTCGTCCTCGTCTTTGTTCATCATCACTGACCGCAATGAACGCCGGGGCATTACCACCTGCCTTGCTGACTCCACCTCTAGTGCTCGGGCCAAGGCATCCGGCGTGACGTGAGGCACAGCCAGATGTACAACTTGTCTCACCTCTGCATTGGTGATAGCGTGAACGAAGAAACCGACTGCGATGATATCCTATTCCTCCTCAGGGCACCCCTTTAGAGACAGGTGGGAGAGACAGGTGGGACAGCCACACGATGTCCTGTCAGAGCTCTTGCAGTTGTTCCCCAGGTTGCTGGGTGCCGTTTTGTAGTTGGGCATGATTAACATGTCGCAGATACCAGTCACCGAAATGCAGATCCAAGGCTGACACCAGTGTAGAGAACTCCAGTCGACGCCTTTCTGGCAGGGGCTACAATATGCTTAGTGCAGGGTCCCTCAGTACAGCCGCATAGTAGTACTCCTACTGCTCGTCGGCCCAATCATTCAGGGCGGCAGTGATCTCGAACAGGTTCCGGTATTCACGCCAGGGTGTCTCTCCAACAGAGAGGGCAAGTTTAATAGTAATGCCTTTACCCACTCCTGTCTTAGGCGTACCCTCCTGCAGAACTGTTGGTTCTCACCTGCGATGGCTGTATTGGCAACAACTTCTACCTTCTCCTTGCGGGCCACGTTTATCGTTTCGGCGGTGGTCAATCTCAGTCCCTCCTCAGTCACTGGCCACGAGTACCTTCTTCCCTTCTGCTGTAGAAATTCTTACTATTTATTTTTTATGGCACTAACCTCCTGTTCCAACTTACATTCAACACTGTCCATTCTCTCACTTACACTGTTAAATTCCTTGTCCACGCAGTCTATCATTTATTTACTATCTCGCTAACACCGTCGATCTTCCGGATTACTTTTTCATTCTACTGTCTTTTTTCTTGGTCAGTTTTATGACCACTTTGCTAACACTGTCTATTTTCTTGTCTACCAGTACACTAACACAAACAGTTCGACTATTTGCAGACGAACACTACTAATTTCCCTATTTGCATGTTCTATTTTGATATTTACATGCTAATTCACACTATTTACAGATTTCCTAACACTACTTATTTAGCCACTTAGTCCTTCCCTTTGTCGTTGTCACGGATTTCGTTCTCTTCCCAATAACACTCATACGCTTGATTGACACGAAAGTTTTGAAGTCAGGTGCCAACTAACACAGTGTCTAGCACGAGATTGGTGGTAGGTTCGTGTGTGCCCCGCGTGCGTGTCTGAGCAGTCGACCGTGGCTCCGAACCACGTGATTGGATATAACTAATACACCCTAGCAGTACTGTCCGGGAAACACTGCACCTCTTTAACTTACTTAAGACACTCGGAATGAAATAACTGAACGATCGGATGTGATTGCTTTGATTTATTCCACGTGGTCTAATTCAGCCACGTGGTGATAAGTTACACTGCGTACAGAGCGAAGCAAAATACATTTTCTCTCCCAGAATGTTTGAAATGTATTACACAAGTCCGGCCAAGTCCAGAATCACTCAGAATTAACGATAAAACATCTCCTGAGGGAAGAATGGCATTAGAATTAACCGGAATCGGCCAGTACCGTAAATATCCGTACACAAGCACGTGGGTAACACGTGAGCCCGTACTTAATAAAATGATAATGAGTCCGCCGACGCGCGTGGTACGGGGGAGCTAGAGAAAAAAAGGGGTTTGGTATATTTAAAACAGACGGGAATTAAAGGTGTTGAGGTGACTTGCAAACTTCTGAACGCTCCCCCGCGGCACCTGCTCGGCCTAGCACTCGGTTGCTCCTAGACTGACCATCATGCCGGCGGAACGGATGCACCAGCGCACCCCCCCAGTCGATCATTACAAAAACACAAAAACCCTCAATCAAAATCACCCTGAAGCTAATTATACATATTACAAGAGCCCTGGAACAATAATTTTCTCATGCATGTCTTTCTTTTACTACAGAAAATTATTATAGGAGTGTAACTGTGTTCTGCCTAAGGGGTTGGAGAGTTTGGACGCTCGTGACATAAAGCGCACTTCAGCCCTTTACCGGCCGCCCCATGCCACTTGCTCGTTAACCTCTCCTGGCCGATACTAATTAACACAGACGGCACCTTACACCACTCACGTTGCACCACACTACATTCTGCACTATATTTTTTACTTTGCTTTGGGCCCTAGCACTTAACTATAACTTCTTACGCATCGGGGTGTTCTCCGGGTGCTTCCGGGTCGGTAGGACCAAGTTTATACAAAAGCCGACCAGAGTACGACAACTGAAACACGCAGTGCTTCCAAATATGCCAACATTCTCTAAGTGGTAATTCGCTGTAAAAAAATTATATGCGGCCTAGTGCTATATTACATAATAATTAATAGCATATTGTAAGTCATATTTTACAACTCAATTATTAAATGAAAGCCTACATCCCACCTCTGACACCATTTTCACAATTTCGCAAAGACCATGCGCTTACTAGTTTCTTGAAAGGATGAACAAATAAATTAAATTAAACAATTGATAATTTCCCCATTCAGCTACAAAAAATTCAAACAAATACCTTAGACATAATATCACAACATTAAATGGATATCATTTGCCATTTACAACAAACATTTTTATAATCGCCCAACACTTCACATAAACCATTACAACCAATCACTTAATACCAGTTTTAATAAACAGTTTTCTAACACCTACCGAATTACTTTTAAAGTTGTATACTTAATAATTGACAGCTAAAATATTTACAATCAAGTATGTATCACTCGTTCTATCATTCCCACCTAGTTTCAGTTCAGATGCCAACAGTTTTTTTTTCTTTCTAGAATGTTCTGTAGCACCCCTAGCGCTCCGGTACACAGCCGTCCTCTACTCGTCGTTTAACACGCCTTCTGCATTAATCTCGACGTCTCGTCCGATGTCGCTGCGCACAATCACAAAAACTGACGGTTCTCCGGGTGCGGGGGGTATTTTAAGAATCGTCAGCCCTAAACGAAAACCTTATTTACATATCGGGTTGCGGCAAGGGTGGGGATTACCAGAAAGTTCATTCAAATACCTACCGCATACCGACTTCTCCAGAAAGCTCTATGGGGGGACAGCGAANGGGGATTACCAGAAAGTTCATTCAAATACCTACCGCATACCGACTTCTCCAGAAAGCTCTATGGGGGGACAGCGAAGCCAGTCCAGGCAGATGTGAATCATCCCGCCTGCCAGTTGACGTAAGGGCGGCCAGGTAGTAGTGACTCATATGCACTCCATCACGGTGGTCAGCGCATAACTATACGTCATCCGATTGAAATTCACATCTAAACTATTCTTTATTGAATATACGTAAGCAAATGGATTATGTTTTATACTGTAGTAGATTAGTCTCTGTGATAAAAATAATTTACGGAGTGGTTACTCTTAATAATTGGGGTATGGTTTTTGCAGTAATCAGTGGCAGTTAAGGAATTATTCAGCAAGAAATACGTACTCCATTTTCTGTTACAGTAAATCATAATGTTATTTGCTAGGACACAAAAGAGGACATAATTATGTATTTACATGATGACCAATTTTATAGATTCACAAAAATATAAGTACAGGACATACTCCATATTTTTAGCATACAGTAATTTTGTATTTAATTAAAATATTATACACTCACTGCTNATAAGTACAGGACATACTCCATATTTTTAGCATACAGTAATTTTGTATTTAATTAAAATATTATACACTCACTGCTCGGTGCACTGTGCATTCGAAATTTGCATGTATCAGTAATTAATCAAATGAAAGGGTTTATGAAAATATGAAATTAATATCAGACGATACGTATAATGTCCAAACCCTATCTGTGGTTTAATTGTTCAGTGCAATGAATATATCATTTGTTGCTGTTTGTCTAAAATAGAGACAGAATTTCGATTTTTATTAAGTCAGTTTAGTTTTAAACCCGCTTTTATTTTCGATATTTTGAAGCATAAAGTGTGAGTTTTTGAATAGATTGAATTATGGTCAAACAGTGTTCTGCAAATACTCATTTTAATGTAAATGAAAGGAATGAAACAGATTTCAATTAGTACTGATTTTGCGTTCTACTTTTGATGAAACGTTCAGGTTTAGCATGAAACTGATATTACCAATTTTTTTTTGTCAGGACAATTGTACCCATGCCAGTAAATCGAAACCTCAGTACAATAATGTTACAACACAATGTATAAGGTTTTCAAACGGAATAGTGTTGTATTGACAAACTGCCTTACTCCGACGCATTGTCATGCTGCATTATCCCACAAAAAGGTATAACCGTCAGTATTTAAGTTTTGAAATTGTTACATGTTACAGAGATTTTTGTTCTGCATGTTGTAAGGTAATTAATTAAATAACCAGAATTTTTTGTTGTATCACTGTTGTACCAAAGTATCAAAATGTTCAGAATGAAATAGGAGACATCCGTGACAACGGCCACTAAGACGAATTGCACCACGAAGTCAGGGGTTCGAATTCCTTGTAATATATGGATAAGGGTGCGTGCGCAGATTTTACCTGTAAGTACAGGTTAGTACACAATGTGTAAACCTCAACATCATTGACACTACCGAAATAAAAGAGAAGGAAGGTTTAAAAAAAAATTCGAAGAAAAGCTTTCAAAAATGCAGTTACAGGCATAGAATTAGTGCCCATGAGTGCTTGATTTCCCGTTAACCACCTACATATCCAGATGCCAATTGGGAATAGGATAGTATCGAGAATAAGGGAATGACGCGTTTAAAGAAAGAGAGAGAGAGAGTGGCTGTTTAACTGCCATAGAGTCTAACAGATGGCACTGCGAGCGCGTTAAATCATTTCCCTCGCTGACGGGCCATGCTAGTCACTCCACTTCCCGACAATTCCAATTGGCGGGGGATTGTGCTCGCTCGCTGATTGAAATGGCTGGTCGCTGTCGCCGGGGTGCGAAACATCCCCCCTTCAGTGAACCTCCCCGTTTTACCCCTCACCGCCTTGCAGCATTCGTCCACGAAACCCTTCCTCGCCTGGGCCCCTTCCCCCTCAGACACAAGCAAGCCAACACCACCCCACACCGCTTCCTGGACTAATTGCGGGAGCGGCTAAATGAAGCAAGCTGTATGCGCGCTCCGCCCCTGGTGTGTCGCCCGTTTGTCAAGCAGCGCCCCACGTGTTAGGACCGCGTACTTAGGCAGTGGGGAAGGTAGGCCTTGAGCCAGGACCTCAATTTTCAAAAATGGTACCATTCCGGCGGGGGAAGGGGGGGTTCTAATATGACTTTTTAGTATGTTATGGATGTTAGAGATGAAAAATAAGCCATAGCAAGTTATAACTCTTTGCTTTGTTGTAATATTACTGGATTTTAAAGTATAGTTCAATAAAGATTGGTTTTCGTATATGTGAAACATACTATAAGAATTTATCCTTGTACCACGTGGAAAAATACATATAAACACATCAGGTGGATAAAATTTAATAATAACAGAAATTGATGAATTTTATATTGTTATAATAATAACATAGCTACTATAAAAACAATAAAACTATGATGTGTCCTTGACATGACCTAATGTTATATGCAGAATATTCACTTACAATTTGTAATAAGGACTGCTTTGAAATGTGTCTTAAATCACCTGTGTTAAGATTGAACACTAACATAATAACATAAAAGATAAACACATTTTAATAAATCGAATAAAGGCTTTCCACAATATGGGTTTCTCTTTGTTAACGTGTTCTTTAATAAGCTCATTAAAAGTCACGTCAATAAAATCACTATTAACTATTACAGTCGTTATCTTCTTCTGAACAGGAGTCGACACATTCTGCATCTGTTTTATTTTCCCAAGAAGGAAGTCTACACATGTCAGTGCACTTGAGGTTATTTTTACAGCAGGTACATGTTAGGAGTTTGCAGCTCCTAATGCAATTGCAAGCAAGGAGATCTAACACAACCTGAGGTGCTGGCTGCCCCTCCATCCAGTCCAACTACCAATTGCTCTACTCGGTGTTTTTACAACTTCCAGACTCTCCCATTTGGACTAGGCGTATGTGGATCATTCTGAAAACATCTCTAGCTCATATCAGCATGATAATTTGCACGCTGGGCATGTTTCATGAGACAGTCTCTGCAAGATGGAAGATGATGAGACTCTATCGCACCCTTCCTTGCTCAAAATAAGTGATATCTCAAGTCGTTCACATTATGTACCGAAGATTTTGGTGCATACAGCAAGCCCGCGAATTCCTCCAATTTGCCCAATAGTATTCCACTCAGGTCCCATTCATCTTCAAGTTGCGAAAATGTTTCCTGTGTATGCATGTTTGCAGACATGATTTCGAATGCACTTACTTTTGTTTTTCCTGCAAATGCACTTACTGTGTCACACCCGGTAAATGCATGAAAGCCTATCTGAGCTTGGAAAACATTTTCACCAAGAGTGGAATCTATGTTGTCAATATCAAGGACTCGCATGCGTATCTTAGTACCACATTTCAAAAACAGTTTGACTTTGATGCTGTCATGGAATGCCAAACTCATAATAAACTCATCTGTGTCATCTAAATGTATTATCGCTCACTCGCAACCTTCATTAGCAGCATATGCAGCATATAGTTAGATTCGACAATCGGCTTCCTCGTGTGTACTATTTAGATCAGGGACTTATCTGCGCTCTTCAGATATGATTTTCTAACATTCATCTTCACAGTTCACCATTACTGCTTTGTTCTCAACTTTAGCAAAATACTCTGGTTTTCTCCATTCTCTAACAAGAAATGTAATGAGAGTGGCTTTCTTCTTTATGTAGCTTAGGAATTTCCTCCACTGCCTAACAGTCTGGGAACAGGAGATGTTCGATATTTGCCCGAGATCTTCCCCTCTCAATTTCCTTTTGCTGTTCTTGATAGACATATCATTGTACTTTGCAAACACAATGTCGATTCTCTGACTCAAAATTCCTTCATGGAAAGCAATTGCTAAGACATACATAGCCAACTCACCGAAATTAGATCCTTCTCCCTTTACTCTTTGAACAAGTGCAATACCATCAAACACTGCCACAAAATATGTAGGTATTTCCTCGGCAGGGGTAACATTTGCCTGGAAGTATGTTGCTAAAGAAGCATTGTTGTTCTTTCGCAACATATTTTCTGGAGTTGCTAATGTCCATACCAATGGTCCTAAGGGATGAGATGGTACATATGCCATTTGATGATTCCGTATTTGGTATGTCACAATCATTCGACCAAATAGCCCTTTATCTACTTTAATTGTTATTGTATTGCCATTGCTGTTCATTGCCTTCTACTTGGGCATATAAGTGAAGGTTTTTAGTTTGTTAATATACATTGGGCGGTGAAACATCTTGACAGGTAGATTATTCTCAAGTCTCTCAAGTTTGAAATCTGTGTAGCACTATTCAACTATTTCATGCGCTTTCATTACACATATACTATGTCATCAGATGCCTGTTTTGCTGTGGATAGACAAATAAGATCATGTAGCCCAACAAATGGGTATGTCCAGCTTTGAACCAGACTAACAACTCTTGTAACGGTATCTTTGTATTTTTCAATTCGTGGCTTGTGTAGGTCCGCATGTGTAAGACCTGCTCTGTTGTTTTGTAACATTTCTCTAATTTGACACAAAGGCACTTCTGTGTTCAGCTGTCATTTAATATCTTTTCACAGTGCCTGACTTGAGATTGAACCTTGCAGTCTGTGTGTCTCTGTTGACTGTTACCTCAACTGCTTGATCAACTGGAATGCGTACAAATGGATTATCATCGTTTAACTGAAAAATATCCGTTGATGAAGTTCATGTGTATCTATCTCATTGGACGCTTTTCTCTGATATGTACAGTGGACTTCCTATGTTACGTACCATATATCAGACTCTATGACTGAAAGGGTTAGCATCTTGCTAATAAAGTGATCCTCTAGTATACTTCCACCATTTGCGTAGGAATGCCGCTGTCCTTCAAAAAACTTCTATGCTCCCATCCACTTTCACGATTGGATGACCATAGTTCTTACGCATCTTAAGAAGTGTACCCGAGAAACACAGGCGGTCACCACAAGAGTAACCCATTCAAGTTAGATACAAACTTCGTAGGCAGTCATGCAGCCAATAACGATCTGAAAATTGCATTTGTGACTATAAGATATTGGAGTATTATGTGTGGGTAATAATGCTCGTAAAATATTTTGGGTTCCTACACATGCATGTTATAATATGGCACATTTTTGAACTAACTTTAGGGAAGTAGTAAGTTTAAAATATTTTGCGGTAGTAATTCTTGGTGAAAATTTTAAAACTGTGAATGATAATATTTGTTTTTGTTTGCGTCTTCTTTAGCAAAAATTAAGTCCCAACAATGTTTCCGTATAGCAGAGTATGGTTTATGGAAAAATGGAAATCGTTGGCAATTTGTAGTATTCGATACCATAAATACGGTATTTAACATGGTTCTTATGGAAGAAAGTAACTTCTTCATAATTTTTTGTAGAACTGAATTTCCATCAAATTAACACAACTTTATTGCATAACCTTCATTTTTCGAATCGTTCAAACAAATATTATTATTTTCTACTCATGCTCGAAAATATTTTTTTATTGATTTTTGGAAAGACGAAAATTTCTCGAACTAATTTGAGAACAAATTGAATTTCAACCACACGTGCATTTTATTTTTTGCTTTTATTGGCCTGCAACAATTTTTTTAGACAAGCGGACGAATTGTGACCAATACTCAAGTTGAAATAATGACAGAATCTAGTACTAACTGGCCTACGGATAAACTGGAGCAACACCCTATAAACATTCAACTGCTACTCGAATGCACAAAGGATTGGGTATTCTAGCTAGATGTCGATCAGTAATGGTTTTCTCAAAAGCAAGACGAAAATAAAAGTTCCTTTACAGATTCTCAGTGCGAAGGTCTGAGAAGAGTGCGTGACTTTTCCTTTAGTGTTCATATTTACGAAATATCCGTTCAGGGGATAATTCTTACACGTGTCTATTGACAAGCAAATTTTGCGTCTTAAACTCCCTGATGGTTAGACTCCACAATTATTTGTATTTTAGAGACTCAGATTTTGTTCATTGACAGTTCTCTAACGTATAGTTCGTTTTAACTCACACCAAGTGGCACTGGATTCAGTGCTTGTTTACTTAAATGTCTGTTATTGGCTCAGAGTTCACCTGGGCGTGTCTAATGAACTATGACCCAATTGCAAACGCTACTTGAATGTACGCGTTGTTGAAGTCCAGCTTGTGCTTAAATGAGTTCGCGAAATTGTCCGGTTCCTATTCATGAGAATGGACACTTGATTTTCGGGAAAATAGTTCCACGTAAGCCAGCCATAGGTGTCCTACGTGCACACCTGTGTGTGTAAATATTTATATATATATTTATTTATATACATACATATAATGCTATTGGCTGCGGCATGTTTTTCAAAGAACACTTTTACCTTCTTCGGGTGGGCCAATCATAATAAAGTAACTCCTCTGCTGAACGTCTGTGATTCACGAGCAAGATAATAAAACGTGTAACTATTAATACCATATAATCACGGGCGTACTTTCGATTTATAATGTTTTGAAATAAGAATTGACAGGGCGTTTTTTTTTCTCTCACGGAAATCGGACGTTCTTACCAATGAGCAATTTTTGGCTTCAGCAAGGCGCTGCGCTAGGAGACGAATGACAACGACTTGTGCGCATCACCAGATCAAAAACTGAGTGCACAGGAAGCGAGAATCTTGTATTTTTGTTGCGCTCCAGCCACGCACCTTGACAAAACTCTTTTAGGCCCTCAAGACGAAGCGCTCGGCCACACGCCTATCAGCGTTTAGTAGCTAGCGGAACCAATTGGAAATCGTAGACAGCATGGTAGACGCAGCCGCAAAATAGGTAAGAGCACGAATGTGAAAGTTAAAGTGGGCGTGCTCATTCGCCGATTGGACATGCGAGGCCCCGTGAACGGTCTTTGTGTGTGATTTGGGCACCGCTAGCTGATGCAGGCAAATTGTTATGGGACGGGCCTTGATGTTAAGTCTCCAGACGCAGACCCGACAATGACGTTCCGGCGCATTGCTCATTTTGCTGCGCATGTGTGGTTGGAGTCTGCCATACATGCCACACTTTTTCTTCTAAATTATTGACCATTATGTGACACGGTGACTCATTTTACACGTTCAACAACACGCAGGCAATTAGCAAGTGAAAACGCCTATTGTTATTTTTATTACTATCATTATTATCGTGTTATAAACATTATTGAAACACAGCTACACCAATTCTTAAAAAACATCGTACAACTTTTGACCAGAATTTGGCCACATACAGAGCCTTCTCCGAGGATCGAAGCAGGTCGTCATTTGTGCATTAAGCTGGACACAGGCAACGTTGAAGCATGTGTCCGACAGTAAGCCTATAGTACACTCAAGGTTACTTCCAACATTACTGAAGCCCTGCTAAAGTTCTTCTTTCAGGTTATTCCACCATGTCGTGCAAACAAAGTTTAAGTTAGTCCGGAAAATTGCATTAAAGGGACATTGCGCGGTATTCATGCGCACCCAGTTTAATAACATTTTGCGTGATAGCTATTTCATACTTGGTATTCCCAACACACTTATTTTCTCTCTTTGTCTAGTCATATTATTTATAAATAAGATATTATAATTTATATTATAAACTTAAGTAAAAGTTCAATTTCAACAAAAATATCACAATGTGACGTTAACAGAAGTATAAAAAGGTTGTGATGCATAGAATATTTATAAAACAACCAAACACGCCATACATGTGGCGATTCCTCAAATGTTTGATTAAGAAAGTGTGAATATACCGCCAATAGTCAATAGGCTACATCAAAGCTACCGACATGCGTTCTGGCTTCTGTCACATTTATTCTCTGTGACCAGTTGTAGGATCCCCCTCGCATCGTGACTTCGACTCGTGTGGTCGATATTTCAAGGCCGCGGATGTTTTCATTTTGCGCACAGGCGATGAATCACTTTCCCAATAGCAGAGGGACTTTTGTCAAAGTGGGATGAAGCCACCCCACGGCGGGGAATTTCCTGAACCCTGCGGGCACCAAATGGACCTCCCCTACCCTTTTCCTTCCCCAACATATACGAACACGAGATCTAACGGCAGGCCGATACAATCTGATCGCGTTGTTATGATTAGCGCTGCCGGAAAGCGTTTCCGTGTATCGTAAAACGATGGCGTGTTTTGATTCAGCAGGCTCTCCTACGACTGCCCCGAGTTCGTGCAACTATGGCTTTATTTACTCTGCTCTCACAGCCTTCTGATATCAATTAATTTTTTTACTGTCGAAAAGTTTGTCCACATGCCCACAGTAGACTGGATCGTTCCTGGACTGAAGTCGAGTAATTCAGCATGTAGTTAATAACTGGAAATATCTATTACATCAGTGAAGATTTTCTAGAGAGATTGCAAACAAGGATGATACATTTTCTCTTTAAGAAATAGTTGCAAATAAAGACTTGCGTTACTATTTGACGTAGGTCAAGACTGTGACCAATGGAGTGTAGTTATCAATAGTTTAGATTCCAAGGATCTATCATATGGTACTCGCCACTGTACATGGCAAGCTATAATGAACCTATTGTATCAAAATATTTTTAAGAATGATTTATCTATAAATATACATTTAATTATATACATATATTTATACATCCCATAGTTTAACGACACAAAAGTGCATAATGAAAAAGTTAGGACTATTGAAGACCCTGCAATACCCCCTTCCGCCCTCCACGATCATTCTATTTGTGAATTTTTCTGCACACCTTGTTTGTAATTGTCCAATACTTCCATCGCCGAGCACAATGCACATTATTTAAACAGGTTGCAGATAGCATGCTCGGCACAAGTACAGCTCATACCAAAATATTACAAAATTGTAACACTTAGAGGTCATAAATTTATACGCGGCTTATAAATTTCATTCTTAATACGACGTTAAGAATTGGAACTAATTAACCCACTTTCCGAAGGAAGGAAAGGTTATGTGAGATAATTTTCCTGTATGTGCGCGTGTGTGAAGGTGTGTGTATGTGTGTCTGTATGTTTGTGTGTGTGTGTGTGTCCCCAATTTTTTTATTTTCGAACTCGTGAACCAAAATTCGCCCAATTTGGTACGCATATAGCACTTAGTAAGGACACCTGACTTTTATAGTTTTCAACCACGTAGGGCACTTACTTTCAAAATAACGGCAATTTTTAAAAAATTGGGGTGATATTTCATATCTCGGGAAGAAATCAACCGATTTAAACCAAATTTTGTATTCTAGTAGAGCATCGTGCATGCATTAAATTTTGATATGTATATTGTTGTTAGTCTGCCATTTTGAAAAATAGCACCAAATGAAGAAACAAAGCTTTTCCATTATATATCTAAAACTATTGAGCCGATTATCACCAGATTCGGCAAAGTAAACATAAGTAATTGAACTTTATCAAGTACTCATTTTTTAAATGGTGGCTTTACTTTTTTTTTTTTGNCGGCAAAGTAAACATAAGTAATTGAACTTTATCAAGTACTCATTTTTTAAATGGTGGCTTTACTTTTTTTTTTTTTTTTGGGTTTATTTGGTATATCTGTCATATCAATTAAGTTATTACAACAAAATTTTGTATACTGAAATCATCTCTTAATAGCGTCGTATATACCATCATATAACCACTTTTGTCTGCCATCTTGCAAGATAGCGCCATACGAATGAATAAAGTTATTATGTCATAACTCGTTAAAAAAAAAGTAACCGTTTCCTCTCAAATTTGGTAAACATGTAGTACAGAAGTATATGATGTTATGTTATACGTCTAAATCATGTAAAATACATATTTTAAACCTGGCGGCTATATATACATTTTAGTTTAGAATGCTATATCGTCGAAACCATGTAATCAATTCCATCTTAACATTGTATGCAGGCAGTATGTATTACAACTCTCAACTGTATCTACACGGATCATTTTGTCATCCATTTTGTAAGGTAGCAACATGAGAATAAATAGTTTTGTGTCATATCTCGGGAAACAATTGACAGATTTCTACCAATTTGGCAAATAAATACTACTGCAGCAGGTGGTGTAAAATTGTATGTTTTAATAAGTTGTGGCACTTATTTTCAAAATGGTGGCTATATAAATATTTTAGGTCAGTATATTTTATTAGCGAAACAAATTTCAACTCTAAGTTTGTATGCTCACAGTGCCTATTGCAACGATAAAATATGTATATGCAGAGCCTTATTTCTTTGAAATTTTGTATAATAGCCTCACCAAAAAAATTTAGTTTTTTCTCATGTCTCGGAAACAATCAACACATGCCACATATATNTTTTGTATAATAGCCTCACCAAAAAAATTTAGTTTTTTCTCATGTCTCGGAAACAATCAACACATGCCACATATATTCATCAATTTAAGCAAATTCTAACCAAATTTTGTATGTTTACATAATACATTATAAGATTTGCATACAAAGCTCTTTTTTTAAATTTTGTACGTTAGCATCAAATAAGGAAATAAAGTTTTTTTGTGGCATATCTCAGAGACCAAACAACCGATTACCACCAAGTCCTTCACACAAGTAGTGCTGTGGTAAACCATGTAAACTTACAAGTTTTCAGTGGCACAGTCACTTATTTTCTGACGGATCTCTAAATATTTTAGGTTAGTAAACACTATAATTCGAAAAAAAANTCAGTGGCACAGTCACTTATTTTCTGACGGATCTCTAAATATTTTAGGTTAGTAAACACTATAATTCGAAAAAAAAATTGCACTGATTTAATCCGAAGTTCATGCTCCGAATCCAACCTTCATAATGCAGTGCATTGTGTTCTAGATTATTGTACGAGGTTTTATGAGTTGAAGTCCCGGGTAAGGCACATGTGTATTTGTCATTGTTTCATTAGTGTTGCATAATTTTCTGGTTTCATTTATAATGTTATTGTTTTCAAAGATAAGTCAAGTCCTACCTACCTCCTCAGTTTCAAAGAACGTATTTAAAATTTTATTACACCAATATTGAGGAAAGTAAGCTTATTAGTTATATTATTGTTCTCCTAATACGATGCTTACTTCACTGTTACATACCACAATTTATCTCCGGAAAGCTGAATAATAGATAGCTTTCAACTTAGTATACATACGTTTAAAATTCTTTGATATTGAGTGACCTATTAGAGTGTGACAACATTCTATAAATATCACTGCCTCGCCCCTACTCGCATATGTTTTAATGGTCACACTTACTGGCATGAGCCCAGTTAAGTTGCTAACGACAGTAAGAAAATAATGCCGTGTGTATATGCAAGAAGGCGATTGTCTGTTTTACTGGGACACTCAGAATTACCTTACTCCGGTACTGGACATCGTTTGTTCGTGGGCAAGCAAATAAAACGTGTAGCAATGAAAAACGTCCTGTAACGTAAGAGAATTAGAGATACATTATTTTTTTGGAAAAACAACTTAACAGGAAATGTTTTCGCACAAATAGAATGTATCTATGCTTAAATATCTTCGCTATGTTCCAGTATACTCAACTATTGTTCATGCGCAATCGTTGGTTACATAATAATTTATCAATTTGCGGGTAGGGAGGTATTTCATAGTATTGGCTGCCAAGACGCAAACGCTATGCTACAGAAAACGGAGACGGCGCGTTTCACGGGCCACACGCTGCAAACCGCTGGACAGCCGGGCGGTTCTGTATTCATGACTGCGTCCCGGGACACTAACTCAAGATTTGCACCGGCTCAGGCGGCAGCGCGCGAGCTGCACGGGGGTACACCGCGTTCAACAAGTCCTCCTCGGCGATGGCGGTCGTCCTTCGCCACACTCGACAATATACAGAATGATTCAAAACCACACCGACCACGTTTAGTATGCTTTGCGGGACGGCAAACCGATCATTTTCCAAGGAGGGAGTTCCTAAGTCCGGAACAGCTTTGTTTTGGCATTGTGGGGCGTTAAAGTTTGTCAACACTTTGTAAATAGTGGTGGGTGTGCGTGCCACATTGTGTCACAAAACCACCACCAACCCAACAAGAGTATCACATCGTGCGGTAAAATACAAAAACGGTTCCAATTGTCAACCCGCTACTTTATTACAGATATTTTCCCGTAAGTGTGCATGGATTCGTGAAATAAGGTTCTCCTCTGATGCTTTTCGTGACATGGGTCCCCTTATCAAAATTATATGTTAGTCGTCCCGCACAACAGACTAATCGTTGTCAGTGTCGTTTTTAATCATCGGTATAAGCAGTTTGGTCCCGAATCCACTTAATATCTCGATTGTGGCAATTTTATAATATTTTGTAATGCGTTGTACTTATGAAGAACGTACCTCTTGCAGACAATTAACCACGTGATGTGTGCTTGGTGTTACCAGCGTTAACAATACATGATCGAGAGGCATCGGGACTTTCGCAACCCCAATTACTCGCAGGAAAGACGACCAAAACTCCAGGTACTGATTCCTTGCTGCAAACAGTACCTACCATAAGTATCCTTCACTTGCAACATGTCCTAAATCGTGGACCCGGGGAATGAACGGGTTAGCTTATTCAGACCGAGTGTACACAATTTTGGTCATTATACACGTGAAGGTTATTTTTCGCCTGTACTGCACACTGCGAAGCTCAATAACCAATGCTTTAACCTTTGGGTAAATGATTCGCAAACCGTATTACTGGTCTATATCATGATTGGTTCATAGCCGAACATGTAGCCTACAGCTCACTGGCTGTGACAATGAGACAAGTGTTGTGTCGACTTAAGTACAGCATCTATCATATTTTTTTTTGTTTGCAACAACTGAAACCGTAAATTAAAGTGTGTCTGAAAGTGTTAAGAATACAGAAGTTAAATAGTCCCTTCCACCGAGATCTCCAACCACACACGCCAGCAAAATGGCGTCACTGTCCAACAACATATCGAAACGCTGTTCGCCAATCAGTGCCGGGTAACTTTTCATATAGCACAGAGACATCCAAAGAATATCTGCTGGACGTCACTCTAGGACGTTCAGGATATCCCAAGACATCCAATATTAGCAAATTTGCATTCAAAAGACTGCCACCAAAAGTTATCCAAACGACCGCCCAATATCCAAATGTGCTATAGATATTGTGGATGTCCTATAAACATTTTTAGATGTAGTCACTTAGCGTAAGTAATGACCATCGGTGGTTTTGTAATATCTAATGGATATACAGTAAGTTGTATAAACCGGTAATTACTGCTGGATATTCAAAGGATATATATTAGAGATTCTTTGTAGTACTTAGATGACTTTTAGATATTGTTGATATAATTGCGATTTCCGGTGGATATCCTGTGCTATGTGGGTTGCTTGCCAGACAGCAGCTCAGTTAACAGCGAATGTTCCACAGCACGAAGTTTTCAATCTGACATGAGGTTCATCTCAGAGCCTCGCGCTTCCCAATCAGCATCAAATGAGCAACGAGTGACATTTAGCTTGTGTGCACTTAGCTATTCTATGCCTGCAGCGGGATTCAATTTGTGAACGTGGAGTCGGTAAACAAATAATTAGAAACTCACTAAAGTGTTTGAGCACACATCGAATTTAACATTTCTGTGCTTACCAGTGTGAAGAAAAAAATGTTTAATATCTGAAACATGCAGAAACACATCTTATAAAAATAAGACGGAAGTCTTCGAAAGCTAGCATTCACTTTTGCCTATAGGACACCTTGTTTCACACCTGCGTTATACCCTGGTGGAAAATAAAAAATGAAAACTACTAAAGTGATGACGTAGAAACACAACACCATATGCGCATTGGACTCTGATAGAGGACAGTACATGCAATGATTAACAGTACTGTGCTGTGGACAGAGTAGGAACCGCGTACTAGACGTAATACCGCTGAGCACAAAACAACTGTAGTAGACTCGGTGTAAGAGTAGTCTGTTGTTTCAAGCATCGGCCTGTGTGCAGTAGGCATTATAGACATGTCACGACGGCATAGACGACCACACTTCGTGCAACAAACGGACTTTGAAAGAAGTTGTATTGTGGGCCTGAGGGAGGCTGGATGGTCCTTCCAAAGAATCGCTGAGCGAGTAGGATGTAAAGTGTCTGCTGTGCATCATTGGTGGTGCCGGTGGTCCAATAGTGGTGCACATGCTCGTCAATCTGGTTCCGGACGGCAGTGGCATACGGATTCCCGTCTGGACCGCTGCATCAGACGAGCAGCCATTGCTGATCGCACGACGACCGCCGCACATATTAGGGCCACTGTTGCACTCCGGGTATCAGCTAAGACAATCACCAACAGTTTGCTGGACGCTAGGCTACGATCAGGGGTGCCGCTCGCCAGGCTTCCTCTCACATTTCATCACCATGCAGCCCGCCTAGGATGGTGTCGCAAACGACGCCACTCGAGGGATGAATGGCGCGGAGTTGTGTTTAGTGACGAGNACCAACAGTTTGCTGGACGCTAGGCTACGATCAGGGGTGCCGCTCGCCAGGCTTCCTCTCACATTTCATCACCATGCAGCCCGCCTAGGATGGTGTCGCAAACGACGCCACTCGAGGGATGAATGGCGCGGAGTTGTGTTTAGTGACGAGAGCAGATTCTGCCTTGGCGCCAGTGANGCCATTGCTGATCGCACGACGACCGCCGCACATATTAGGGCCACTGTTGCACTCCGGGTATCAGCTAAGACAATCGCCAACAGTTTGCTGGACGCTAGGCTACGAGGGGTGCCGCTCGCCAGGCTTCCTCTCACATTTCATCACCATGCAGCCCGCCTAGGATGGTGTCGCGAACGACGCCACTCGAGGGATGAATGGCGCGGAGTTGTGTTTAGTGACGAGAGCAGATTCTGCCTTGGCGCCAGTGACGGACTTTCGCGAGTGTGATATCGACCAGGAGAGCTGTACCAACCAGAGTGTATATGGCAGCGACATACAGGACCAACTCCTGGAATTATGGTCTTGGGGTCAGTCGGCAAGTTAAATTCTTTTAGACGCCTTTCAGAAGGGAAGAAAGACTTATGAAATCACCTTTCTGTGTGTGCCTCCTCTCTCTCTCTCCCCTTCACCCACAAAAAACTTGTGAATTCGTGCACATAATGTTTCTAACCTCGGTACAATTATAGTACACTGGAGAGCCAAACAACTGGTATAGGCGTGCGCATGCAAATAACAGCGGTATGGAACCAATCAGAGTAACGAGATGCGGTCGGCAGAGCCTATGTAAGACAAAAAGCGTCTGGCAAAGTTGCTAGATCGGTTACTGCTGCTACAATGGCAGGTTATCAAGATTTAAGTGAGTTTGAACGTGGTGTTATAGTTGGCGCACGAGAGATGGGACATAGCATCTCCGAGGTAGCGATAAAATTTGGATTTTCGCGTACGACCATTTCACGAGTGTACCGTGAATATCAGGAATCCGGTAAAACATCAAATCTTCGACATCGCTGCGACTGGATAAAGATCGTGAACGATCGGGACAAACGAGGACTGACGAGAATCATTAAACGTGACAGACGTGCAACCCTTTCTCAAATTGGCAGCAGATTTCAATGCTCGAGCATCAACAAGAGCCAGCGTGCGAACTATTCAACGGACCATCATTGATATGGGCTTTCTTAGCCGAAGGCCCACTCGTGTACCGTTGTTTACTGCACGACATAAAACTTTACGCCTCGCCTGGACCCGCCAACAACGCCATTGGACTGTTGATGACTGGAAACACGTTGACTGGTCTAACGAGTCTCGTTTCCAATTGTATCGGGAGGTTGGACGTGTACGGGAATGGAGACATCCTCATGAATCCATGGACCCTACATGTCAACTGGGGACTGTTCAAGCTGGTGGAGGCTCTTTCATGGTATGGGGCGTCTGCAGTTGGCGAGAAATTGGACCCCTGATACGTTTAAATACGACTCTGACACGTGACAGATACGTAAGCATCCTGTCCGATCACCTGCACCCATTCATGTCCATTGTGCATTCCGATGGACGTGGACAATCCCAGCAAGACAATGTGACACCCCACACGTCGAGAGTTGCTACAGAGTGGCTCCAGGAACACTCTTATGATTTTAGACACTTCGATTGGCCACCTAAATCACCAAACATGAACATTATTGAGCATATCTGGGATGCCTTGCAACGTGCTGTTCAGAAGAGATCTCCACCGCTTCGCACTCCTATGGATTTGTGGACTGCCCTGCAGGATTAATGGTGTGAATTGCCTCCTGCATACCTTCAGACATTAGTCGAGTCCATGCCACGTCATCTTGTGGCACTTCTGTGTACTCGCGGGGGCGCTACACGATATTAGGCAGGTGTACCAGTGTTTTTGGCTCTTCAGTGTACATAGTAAAGACTATCGACGTTTTGTCATAAGCGTTTACATAATAGCGGCCATTTAGGTTAATTAATTATATAATGTAGCATTTTAGAAACAAACTGACTTATTTAAGCCAAATATTGTTTATTGAAATTGACAGAACGTTATATGCGTTTTGCATCCAGAAAGGTATTTGTGCATCATTCTGGAAGATATTATCATATGGAAAAAGTAAGCTGTCACATCATAAGTTGGAACTATAGTATACTTAACAGGTACCCATAAAATTTAGATTACAAGTAGATCTAATGCTGTAAACTTATCCGATTGCATTCAAAATGCCGGTCTTGTATAAATTACAGTTTGATTTGCTGTATCTACCAAACCATTTCAACTAACATTGGCACATTGAAAGTATTTATCACAAGCATTGAATATGACTACACAAAAACTTTTTGTCAGTCGTTTTATAAAATAGCGCAACCTGAAAAAAAATATTTTTACATCATATCTTGGGAGGTAAGGAACGTAGAAGTATTTAGCCCCTTTTGTCTGCCATTTTGTGAGGACTGCCTGAGTAAATAAAGATAAAGTGTGTATATATATGTTTATATACGTAATATTATTCAACTACTGATCTCTTTCAAATTAGGCATACAAGTATTACTATGCTAGGTCACTCAAACTTACGTTATTTTACTAGGCAAAGTATTTAAATTTTAAAATCTCCGATTTGTAAATTGTAATGGGTCTAATATACAATATCTTCCAAATTATTGAAACTATTTCAACCTTATTTGTTAAGTTGGCAGTACGTGTTCGTATTGATCCTTTGACTGCCATGTGCATCAATATGATGCACAGCTGTATTTTAATTCGGGTCATGCGCATCACATTTAGTCAAGTGACTCTGTAGCATCGTCCATAAATGTTTTCATAGAATACGCTAATTTTCTTTATCTTATTAAACTAAAGCGATAAATTCCATAACATTTTTTTTTTGCAAAAAAAAAAAAACACATTTTACGAAAAGTATGGTGGCAGGCAAAGTGTTAAACCGGCTTTTGCGCNAAGTAAGCCTGCTTTTTTCCCTTATAGGTTCTTGCAAATAATTTCCTCTCTTCTCCACGCAGCTTGTGAAGATGTATCCTATCTCTTCTAAGGTCCTTCCGCTTCTGCTCCAGCTATTGGTCCCACCACGAAAGATTTGGAAGTCCCTTAGCAGTCTTCCGCAAGTTCTCTTCAAACGTTTCCCGGATGATTCGAGTCAATTGCTCGACTCGGTCATCCAGGGATCCCATGATATCATATGTGCGCAGTTTACCCCGCAGGGCCCTGTCGAAGGCCGGCCAGTCCGCCATATTGTGAATATACCTGACCTCTCTTTCAAATTTCTCAGGTTCTTGGACACCACTAGCATGAATCTCGAATGTTATTAGTCTGTGATCACTCGAGCTCTCATTGGAGATAGCCCAATGCTTTATCCAGTTGTTAGCCTTTCTGTTCATCACAGTAATGTCCAGGTAAGATTCAGTATCGTGGGCCTGCGAGACAAATGTAGGGAGCTCGCCCTCTTGGTTTGCCACATCCATGTCGTTCATCAGTAGAAATTGTCCCACTAACTCTCCCGCCTCATCAGTGACAGGAGAGTGCCATATCTTGGATTTAGCACGTAGGAACAAGCATATTTCTCACAAATAATTTGTAATGTTAATACACGAGGAATGCACACACACTTAAAATATTTGAAAGTAATAAGGAAGCACGCCATAAAATTTGCAGGATAACTTCAAACATCTTAGCTATGTGTTTGTGACTGTATGTTACAAACTCATTTTTATTATTACGTATTGCTGTTCACAAAGAATTTTCAGCAGCAGCCCAAACAGTTTTCACACTGTATGCTCTGTTATAAAAAGACACTATAGCACTGGCCCAGAAAAATATTGTTGGTACAATATGCCACTTATATATTTTATAAGACGATATGTCTTCATTTGAAATGTATTTTACTTATACACAATTCGTGTTTAATTAAGATTCTCATTTTCTCAGTAGAATTCATCTCAAGTAAATCTGAAAATATTTTCCTGTGCAAGATTGAAATCGTGATCTCTCGTAGTATTCATCATTTAATTTTAGCTTGTTATTGTTCATTACGATATCTTTACTGATGCGTACCTTTATGTTCCTTGCGTATCATCATTATCTCTGTGAAGCAAAAAAAATATTTTTAATGTAGTCTTTTTGTAAAAAAAAGTGTTTAAATTTTTGTGTTATATTTTACTACTGTTCGGACAACCCCTAATTAGAGAATTAGAGAATAATTAAGAATGCAGTAACAACTGCTAAGAGAATATCAAAAGACTTACAAACATCTTGTTTGTATTAAATTTCAGTAAATAAGGGTGAATGTGGATCTAAAGTACGTAAGTACTCACAGCAATTACAAGAACACAAAACAGGAAAATCAGAAAATAAGTCAACATTTTAGAATGAGGGAAATGCTACAAAACAAGAAATAAAATAAGAAGGACGGGTATTCAGATAACGGTAAACGTTTCTTAGTATGTGGTATATCTAACTCGAACTCAAATGTAGAAAAACTTCCAGATAATCAGTTTGATTCCAACAAAGTCTTCAACGCAAGAACATAAGTACTAAAGTAGAAGCGAAAGTCTAGAGAAAGGATATTCAACGTGACCGTTCGAGAATATGCTCTTGAGATTAGGCTGCGCAAGTAAATTAATAGTTTATATTAAGTACTATCAGGGATTATTGAATCCCTACATAACAGTAATATATTGATATGTAAACTCATTCTCCCTACATTCACACTTGTAGGTAACTATTCGCGAACGTTAAATTGTAAAAAGTTCGTTACCTTAAATTTGCCGATAGTTCGCTGTTAAATAGTATTTTTAAAGCACTTTTCTTTTGTAGCCTATTCTTCCACAAAAAGGAATTGGCGACTGATGTTCATGTCTGCATAAAAGTAAAACTGTGGAAGTGATAAAATTACACATAGTAATTTTGGCTACAAGTATCTTACAATGGTGCATGAAATATTAAAAACTGCAGGTCGCAATATTACTGCTAAGTAACTCATTAAATTCATCATTAAAATTCACACAATTTCAGACTACACACGTATATTCTTTTCAAATATATGTTTCAGTAGTACTCTGAAAACCGTAAATTTCGCAAACTCACTCGGTAGGAAAGTAAACATCAAGCAGTTATTTTTTTGTTGCACTGATATGACTGGACACCAGTTCTTAAAAAACACTCTTTTGTAGCTCCGGACTAGTACTAAACAGGAAGTGGTAACGTGACCGAATCGTGAGCAACTTGCTGTGGCAACTGTAGAGAAAGCATGGGGTAGTGTGCGAATGCTAGTTACGCAGGGGCACTCTCCTTGTTTCAACACTGGTCTGCGTTTCTGCCAATAGCACTATCGAAAACGACGCGAATAGAACTTGAGGTTTGAACATTGTTTATAAAAGAAATTGTTTTAACGCGTTTGCACACTTACTCTAACCTGAGTTTTAGTGCAAATAAAACACATTCAAGTTAGTCAAAGTATTTTATTCGTATACTAGGGTGGATTTTTTGAAAAATGAAGCGTAAGGAAACACTTTCGTCGTAGCTGACCATATGACACTAGCAGTTGTATTGTTCATGATCTTTTGTCAATGTTGAGGACATTCACAGAAGACGAAAACCGGTCGACGCCTTAATTTAAACTATCGTGGCAGCTTAGTGAACAAATAAAATGGCCACCAGCACGAAGAGTATTGTGAANTAGTGAACAAATAAAATGGCCACCAGCACGAAGAGTATTGTGAATTATATAGCCTGTTGGGCAATAAATTTGCCGAACTCTACTGGTTTCGAGCCATAAAGGCGGAAACGTGACAAATCCAGGA
>NQII01001461.1:12881-33687 GCA_002778355.1 Clitarchus hookeri
GGAAACGTGTATTTCAAGCACTTTGCAACACTGTTAAAGCGCCGGGTAGGCAGGGGCCTTACAACAGGACGACGCTCAGGTGGAAAAGCCTCGTTTCGTTTACCCGTCGTTAGCCGGCGCGTTGTCTAAACACCGTCGGCAAACTCGTCGACAAGGTACCGACCATGTCGCGGCCCCGTGCAGATCCGCCCTTGAGCGGGACACATACACACAGGGAGAGCGGGCGGGTTCGAAAATAAACCCGTGAATATTTCCACGCGGAACAACGTAGTAGAGCCTAGGGGTGAGGGGGAGGAGGAGAGGCGTCAGAGGGTAATCACACGTCACCCGTTGACAAGCCCTCATCAGCCCCGGCCGCCGAATATCAGCGGGCATTCAAATGTAAATTACTCCTCGGCTTGCTCGTCGCAAATGCGCGCGGATGAAAACGGGAAATGTATCGCGTACAGGTTTGTTGCTGAAAACGGGGGATTATTAGGTTGAGGGGGGGGGGACCAGTGTTCCGACGACCTACACCTCTCCACTCGTCCCTCTCTTTTCACTCTGTCACTCGCGATCGAGCGGTTTTAGGAGAGGGGGGGAGGGCTACTGCGGCAACATGTTGACGAGGGCGTCGGATCCATTTTCGGTGAAAGGGGGTACCATGTCTTTTAGCGAATTTTACGCCTCTGGTGCTGCAAAATGCTCCCTTCCCCAAAATTTGGTTTTGAAACCAATTATGGCAGTATTAACTCTCTCACACACACACACTGCTTCCAATTTACATATTTTGGCAAAAAAAAAAAAATACTTATACCAGTTTAAATATTACTAATTAATTTTATACACAGATAAAAGTCTAATGTTGTGGCGACAACACTAATGTTACAAATACAGTGACTTTTGTTATCTGTGAGCTGTCAGTATCTTAATTTGCTGTTAATGAAATATACTGTTATGCTACTAATAAAAATGTAATATGAAGTTTTTTTTTTTTGGCAATGTTACCTTCTTAATGTACTTTCAACATTAAAGCGGTGTTAATGTTGCGGCAAAACAAATTTGTGTTGAATTGAAGTTTCAAAGCCCCTCGGTGGTGGGTAAACTGGGCCCGCTAGGAACCACCAATCAAACTCAACACTACAAGACGTGCCAAAAATTTGAATTTTCTGCAGCCTCCCTAAGGAATCTACAAATTTACAATCCAGAAACTCCAAACGAAATAAAACTGAAATGTGAAATAAACGAAGTTGCCCCGAGGATGTAACATTTAATGATAAGCAAGAGTGAACTTTGTTGCCTTTGTGATTTATTTTCATTCATTTACAATTTTCCTTTATGCCCATAAATAAATTATGTATAAAAACATTAGTGGGCCAAAACACACACAAGATACATGGCACTTAATAATACCCGAATTTCTAAAAAGTGCCCACAGCAGCATCACAGTTACCTAAATTCTTCACTACACAATTTCATAATTATCTTGGGTTAAAAACGCCTTTGAATTTAAAGCTACAAGAATAAATGCAAAGTATTGGCACAATAATAATAATTCCTGTAAAGTATTGCTGAGGTGCCTTTAAAGAAACCAGCGCATCTTGTATAGTATACGCTCCTCCTCAAAATATTGCCACATTTATTAATTTGTATAGAGGCAAATAACACTGCCAATATTTTAATCATTTTTGGTGCAGAAGGCAATTCATTTCACCAACAACAATAACACTACCAGTGGAAATATTACAGCTTTTTTTGCTGGCTAAACGTGCATCCATAACGAGGCCATCGACCAACCTAACAAGCTGCAGCTCAATACTTGGTTGCATCTCCGAAATCCAGGAATAAAATGCTCGCCGGACTGAACACTGCTGCCGCTATTTAAACCAAACCCACTCCCCCCCCCCTACCATCATGTTTGCAACTTGGAAACAGCGCATGATGTGAGGAAATTATTGACAACACTGCAATAGTGTAAGGCATGAACACGAAAAATCAACAACATAAATCTATTTAATTGTACAGTAGACTTCATTTGTCGTAAACGTAGCGAAGCAGTTGTCGGGAACGACCACGCCACCCACGGTGCGCTGTAGTCGGACAGTATGACGTCATTCTTGCTTGGCAGAGGCGAGGGTCAAAGCACACCCCTGCAGTCGTCAGTGTTGAGAAGACTATTGACCCCGGCGGAAGCTACGCCGGACGTTGTGCTGATTCCACGCCGGCTTCGGGACACGGAACAATTTTCCGCAGTTGGTAGCAAAGTCTTATGCTGTATTTTCTGATTTTCTGAACTGCTCGATAAACGCGAAATTCTTCATACTTATTTCACGCTAGCAGTCAGGCAAATTTCTACCGTGCCGGACAAATGGGCGTGGTAATTTTCCGTTACTACTGCGGTGAAACGACTGGCGGCTTAGAACTTCCAGTTTTCCTTCCATCCAAGGTAATAAATATTAGCAAAATGTCAGGCAGGTAGAAATTAAAGTGACGGTGTTAATTTTTTCATTGAAGGCGACAGCACGACGTGACGTGCTGGGCGGCTGTATTTGAAGAGACATGCGTGTCTCAATGTTAACACCTGTGTTAACAATTTCCTTGTTTTTATTTGATAAATAACCACATTCCGGTGTAAAATAAATTAAGTGCAATTATTTTGTCACAGAAATAAATGTCACCTATTAAAAAAAAATTACGAAAATTGGGAGAAACGAACCTCCACGTCCTGTGTATATGACGATCTCGATTTCATGAAATCTCAACTTCCCACCAACTCCCAACATGTGTTGCATTTCAAAATTGCGGGTATTCTAGAACACATAACGGCAAACTGCAGCACACGTTCGTTACATGGAAATACATCACGCTCTGAAAATATATGCATATTTAGCACACGTTAAATGCTTTGCAAATGTTAGTAAGTTGATCTAAGTTACATTTAGTTCTTATTCTACGCTTAAAAATTGAAATGCAGTGGTTTCAATTTACGAGGTTATCGACTATTATCCGCCATTTTATAATGCAGCGTAAATACAAAATGTTCCATCATGAAACAAGAGACGTTAACGTCAAGTAAACGTAAAATGGTGTTGGCAGGACATTACTTTTATGTCGTAGTAACGCAAATACTTTGTTCCTCCGGTTATATTTTAGCGTAAAACAACATTAAGTTGTGCAAACATTACATAGTGGCTTTGTTAACAGTAACACATTAACAGTAGTATATTTGCATTATAGTAATGTAAGAATTTGTGAAAGGTTTTCATTATTAACTCTGTCAAAACACTATAAATTGTAGCACAGCATAAAGTTTCAAAGAAATGTCTCAAAAGTAATTTTTTTTTTGCAAAAACATTAGACTTTTTTCTTAAAACTGTACGTATGGTATGAGTTTTTTAATGTACGTTATTTTCTTGTGACGCCACCTCGTGAAGTCTTTGGCGCCCANGGGGGGGGGGGGGGTAGAATGCCCCCTTTTCTTTCCACCCTTTTTGACGCCCCTGCACGTTGACGTCATCCACCCAGTAAACGACGGGAAATCACTTAACGGTCCACTAAGTATATTGGGGTTACGGAGGTTAAACTGGCGCCTGCGCAATTCGGAGTAGCCTGGAGTTATCGGCGCTAAGAGTTGGAAACGTGCGCATTTGGCGAACTATCTAATCCTAACAAATGCTGCACCGTTGAGGACTGTTCACGGTAATGTAAGTTCTTTTGAAACAAACTTCTGAAGAATAAATCACTGCTCAAAACTACATATAACCTACATAACATCTGGCATGTATGCTCCTTGTTTAGTTGGCAACGAATTAATAAAACCAGTTATAAACATTTGACGTATTGTGAGTCTAATGTTTAAATTTGCTGCACTAAAGTTGGGGTTTCTTGTATTACACACATCAAAGTACGAATATACATATTCGTAACGCATTTATGTGACTATCAATTCAAGGGCTTCACTTGTGCGGCGCATGAACTAAGTAAGCAGGCACGTGAAAATGTTAGTTTTACAAATGGCGGAATGATACAAATACGTGACGTTTTCAAATGAGTAGTATTCGATCGATGTAATTTCACAAAATTTGTCTTCGGACAGTCAGTTCACCTAGTTTGTAAACGACAGTTTTTCTCTAACTCGTACTTTTTTCCAAAAGCAACAGACTAGCTCTAAGCATAGCCAACCGAAGCTTATCCATTCAAAGAAAACGGAAATTAGTTAATTTTTTTTGTCAATGCGTATACAATTTAACATTACTTTTAAATTTTAATAGTGATTTGTAAGAATAATTTTACTTCTTGTTTTATTACTTCAATGCACAACTGCTATTAAATATTCAGACAGCTAATAAGATTTCATCGATTTGTGGTTTCCAACAACGTGTTTGTCTTTATTATCTCTTAGTCTTTCGAAGTCTAATACTAGCAGCAAAAATTCCCTGGTCGAATATTCATCAACGAAGAAAATTACTCCATCAGTTTGCGCAAAAAAAAAAATATAATCGCTTAAAAAACTCAAAGCACTTATAGATAAAACCTACCAATAATAACCTGAGGTGGAATCTGGTGGTGAGGTAGTTACTACGGTTATTTAGCTTTGGTTTCAAAGTGATTTTTGGACACAACTCTGCTGTCCAAAATTTAATTCAGAGCATATTAATTATATTACCTATTATTTTTCTTTGATACACCTCGCAGCGTTCTGTTAAAAAAAAAATCAATATTATTATTATGTGGTGCACAAAACGAGCAAAGTTTATGTGATCAGGGAACATCACTTAAATACAGCTTTCTTTCAAAGGAACGCTGCCTTTAAAACTTAAAAAGTTCACAGCGCGAACCACACATTAATTATTTGTTAACATAGTGTAACTTTTCACGTAGTGCCGTAAAGCTGGCATTCCACAAATTACACGTCGATCAAAGAACATGCGCTTCTTCGCTTATTTAAATAATGTACCAAATGTAAACTTCTTAAAAATCACTCAGTTACGTAGCACAATATGATCGTCTTTCTTCAGCAGTTACGTCCGGAAGCTATATCTTGCTGAATTTTGCACGGGTAAAGTAATTTCAATAGATTTTCTTACTCATCTGTTCTGGAACTTTCCGTATGGTTTTTTTTAGCAGCGCAGCACTAGTTCGTCTGCATAATTAACTCTATCCGGATTTTCTAATAAGATAGTTGCACTCTCCTCCTTTCGCATGTCCACTTATGTGTAGTTAAAACGCTCTTTTTTGCAAATAACCAAACTAATTCTTTATGAATTAAACTTNGGGGGGGGGGGTCCTTGTGTAAAACTCCTAAAAACTAGTGTCTCCAATTTTAAAATAAATAATTTTTGGTAGGTAGCCACCATAATGTTTGCTGTATCTTCAGAAATTTCTCACTGAATGTAATGTCTTCTATCATTGAAAAAAAAAATGGCAAAAGAACATTATGCAAGGCAAATATTTAGTAGCGGGCATCTGTTATTCGATTGGCGGACGCCAAAGTTTCGTGTTGAAAGCAATGGGATCGAATAAATTAACCACTGATTGTACATGCATGTACGGTAGTTTTATGTGTATATACAGGTTAGTAGAGTTAGTAGCCCACTTACCCCTTTTAGATTTCCGGGATAACATTGGGGCTACTAATTATGAAAGTATGATCTACCTCATCATTACAGAAAAAAAAAATATTACACTAGTTATAGACGGAAGGTTGCAATTTTCAGAGGCAATTTCGAGGCGAGTAGTAGCACATCGCTACAAGAAAATACGAAATATATAATGAGAAATAATGGCAGAAAATTGGAATTGGATTATTACACCAGGCATGTGTACATGCTAATAGTTATTTTACCAGGTCAATTATTTGACGCACTGAGTTAAAGGACAGTTGCAGAAAGATTTTAGTAAACTACGCGTTTTTAGTTAGCATGGTATTATGGCTTGGATATTTAGAAACAAGGGGAAATAACGATATCTGTGTTTGTCATGTTGTTCGCTTGCACAGTCGTTTGTAACAATACTTTATGAGCGGGAAATGTCGCATGAAAAATTCAAGCGATGACGCACACACCAGAATTAAGAATGATTCTGTAACATGAGTTTTTTACGCTTACTGCCTAGGTGGAAAATTTTCATCCCAACCCACGTTTGCTTTAACAAATTATACCGTCTCGCGCTGATTTATGTACATCGCACACAGACAGTAATATAACTACACCTGAAAAAAAAACACGTTTTCAGGAAAGAATATTAATGTTATACGGACACAAATACTAGGCAAATACTCTTTATATTGTTTTATGGAAATTTACAACTACTTATATGTAGAGATATGAAAAAATCGCGAGTTCAATGACCTGCAGACTATAATCTACAGTCGTATGTACACATATGCCGATACCAACTACACATTGGTTGTTTATTGTCGCATTGGAAGGCGACGATTGGGCCGGCGTTCTCCAGGCGGAATAAAACACCGTGCGAGTCAATGGCTAAAGTTATATAAACGGATGTGTTTTCAATCCTAGCTTGTCCCAAAATTAATCTGCGAATTCTTCAGGTCTCTACGTGTATGGTTATGATACAGTCTACTTATTCATGTGTTGCATTTTCAATAAACTTAAAGTACAATTGCAAGTCAAATATTTTTTGTAAGTTTTACGCACTGAAAAATAATGTAATAATTGAACAACTTTGTCTATCATACACATTTAATTTTACTATATTATATTCTACTTTTCTTTTGGTTATAAATTTGGAAAAAATTACCATTAAATGTAAAAAAAATAGTTTTTTATTCCTTTGCAGCTTTGGATATACCTTCGAAATGAAGGGAGGCTAGCAACTTAATTATAAGCAAGTTTTACCTATTCCATAGACTAAGCTCATGGCAACTTGTCAATAAATATAGCACAGCGTAAGTCATTTTCACCTAAACATTATCGAATTTTCGTGCATTTTACAAACTCCAATATGTGAACATTGTTACAGAAATTCTCCATAGTATAACACATGTTACCTCCGGCCAGCTGGGTTGTAAGTAGGGACAGCGATATTTCGCGAAAATATTTCTAAACAAGATACAGTCCGAAGCACTGTAGGGTCGTACAGCTTCTTTAGTTGACTAAAAAAATGTTCTGGCCCGTATTATCTGTTTACGCACGGATCACGAAGGTTCAGTGTCGGAGTTACTTAATCCTGAGTGGTTTGGTAAAAGACGGACATTGCACCAGCAGCCAATGGAGGTATAACAACAGCCGAGGTATGTGTATAGTATTGAAGTCTACTGTGCGCTCCGATTTCTACGCGAAAAGTCACTGCACCTAGTTGTAAGCCGTACAGCATTAGTGGCGTTTGATCGCTAACAGCACATGGCCGTCAATGGTGTGTACAGCTTACTATTTCTACGGTTATTTGCTACGTTCACTGCAACGCATACTTAGCGATGTAGTGGCCAAGGCATTTACTGCCAAACGCTACTTTACTACGAAATGTTTGAGGAAATAAGAGATGGCAGACAAGACGCGTGGAACGAAACTTCAGCATCTGCAGTAGTTACCGTGTCCTTCCTATATACTGCAATTTCTCTGGTGCAGGCAACTGCAGATAGCATTTATCTTGTACGATTATAAAAAGAGGCAGAAAATCTTTAAAATCAGTTATAGCGGTCCTACTGTCCTTTGCGGACGCACAGAATTAGAGCGAAAAGATTAAATCCAAACAAATTAAAATCTGCGGTTCGGAATACATTTTATAGATTTCGCAACATTAAATACCGGTATTAACGACGTGTGCACATTTTATAACCGGCGCGTGTTTTGTCCTCCCGTATAGAGTTCTATGTTTGCAGAAAATATCTTCCAATTATGCAGCGCACCCAGACACTAAAAAAAAAACAAAATCGAATCGGGATGGGAAGCCTGGCACGGCGATAAAATCAATCTCCGCTTGCGTTTCATTTCCTGGAAATGAGATTTTTTTGTTTTATTGCGCTAATGATAGTCCCGGATTTTCCGCAACTAATTCTCGAGCGAAGAGCCGACGCGTGCATCAATTAAAATAATTTTCGCTTGGCGCCGCATGTGTTTGATGGATCGCCGCCGTCAACCGACCCCTCCTCCCTGCATCGTCCCGCGACTCGTGATTGGCCATTTGAATAAATAAACAGCCAGTGCAATTATTTATTAATCCGCGCATGATCCGGGCGCTTTTAAGTTCTAAAATTGCCATCAACACTGATGTATGTGACACCGGCGTGGGCCACCGTGCACCCGACCCGCACACAACAGGAGGGCACGCAAAAAAAAATAAATAAACATGTCAGCATACGCAAGTGGCTAGGTCCGCCAAACCAACTCACTAATCGTTGAAATGTTTCTGCGAAAGGCTCTTAAAGACTCTTCACGGTGAAAAGAGCACTTTTGAAATTATCCTTTGAAAAAATGTCACTTCTCCTACCTGCGCGTATTTCGACGGGTACACTGTGACCGGCACGCACCCGGTAAAGTTGGCAACGACGGAGGGAAACTAGTTCCATGTATTGACGTTGATTTTAAAATGTTTGGTAAAAATTTGTGAACAACAAACTCGTTTCTTTTAATTTCTGTTTTTTAATGCATACAAATGTAACAATTAGCAAATTTGTAAAATATTTACTTTTTTAATAATTTCATAGTTTGACTTGACCGACGAATGAATAAAATGACCAGGCAAATAATGTTGATTTCACTTATGGCGGAAGAGTACACAACGTGCATAAAAGTAAATCTTAAGCAGGGCTTTCAAAAGTGCTCTGTTTGCCGTGAACAGTCTAACCTGTAATAAAGAAGATACTCTATGAGCCTTAATGGCACATTGCAGCCGTGTAATTTTAAAATCACTCACTCAAATATCCAGTAGAAATGTGGTAGAGATATGTACATTGTTATGCATTTAATGTTTAGTCAATTCATACCTGAAATGGGCTATGGGCGTAGCTAAATAATGAGTCATGATTATGCAGAGCACAGCTGTATAAGATGGAGTTTATTGAACATAAGGATTATACAATAGCTATTTACGTGACTATTGATAGGGGGAGCTTAAATTGAATACCAAGAAGCTATTTAATTATATTAAAAGTTATTACCTCACGCCATTACTATTAAAATCTAATTGGAAAGTTCCCACCTTGTTCATGTTGCCGGAGGCTGATTCTAGGAGGCGGTTAACGACGGCCGGGACATACCAATCTTCCGTGGTCTTCTCGTTCCAGTAGCCCGACGACAAAAGACGCCGCTCCCGGAGTTACGCTGGCCTATATCGGGCGCGTTGTTTAATATTTTCGGTTCCGTTTACTGGCCGGTGGAGAGGATTTCTGCAACTGTCTTTCTTAAGGTGTTATTGCAATCACGTTCGTGCCCTGGTTCAACGTTTGAAGGTGTGATCAGGCAGGCTGTCCAGCTAAGGCCTGATAACTTCATAACAAAATGCTATCAAAAAGCACATGTCAGGAAATATTGATAAAAGTAGCTACAGTGCGTCCTAAGAGAAGTTTATTTATAAATTACATTAGATACTGCCTCTTAAAACCAATTTGAAAGGCTTCGATTTAAACATAGCGGCTGAAAACCAACCCATTGTATGTTTTCATTTTAAACTATGTGATATGTACGTACGTCCTTATATAGCTTACTGCCTCTTTTTACGTTTATTTTAACACTTTTCATTTCAAATATTTTTTAACGTACCGAAGAAATTAGACGCTAATTTTGCGAAGTTATAATTTCTCTTGTGCTCTTTTCAAATTGAGAATACATTTTTGAGGAATTATAACGTTCAATATTTTGTGAAATCCACATATGTTCTTCAAATACTTATTAATCTACGTAGTTTGCTGTCTTTTGGCATTATCGAGCAGAACATGTGATAAAATGCAATCAACCTTGCATCCGTGGTTACAGGGAAAACCTTATATATAGTAAATTCGATTAATACTCCTGTATTGAAAGCTGGCGGGAAAACCACTAAATGTCATCCGTCGTGTAGCATGCGTCTAATAAGTTGCGTATCTATTATTTAACTTAAATATTTCTTGGAGTGCTAAGCTAAATTAACTTGTGTCAACATCTCAAACCAGTAACATCTATATTCTATGGCTCATTTAGACTGTTTCTTTTTTGGACAACAGGAACTTTCAAGGAATCTAGTGAAAAGTCAGGAAACGTGCTTCCTTGTAATGACGCAAACGTGTACCAAGTTTGGATGGTAAAGGTTGTTCACGTTAAAGTGAGCACTTTTGGAAGCCCTATTGAAAATCTACTTGTATGGACATTGTGTATTCTTCCATCATATGTAAAATTAAACATTTCCGTCGCATCATCACTTTATTCGTGCGTCGGTCAAGTGAAACTGTCGAATTATTACAAAAGCAAATATTTTACAAATTTTTTACAATTACATTTATGATCATTACAAAGCAGAAAGAAAAATAACTAATTTCAGTATTCACAAATGTTTACCGAACTCTTTTAATTCAACGTTAGGACATGGAACTACTTTCTCTCCGTCGTGACAAACTTCAATGGCCGCATAACAGTCAACGTGGCCGTGAAGTTATACGCAGGTAGAGACAGTGGCATTTTTTTCAAAGGCTGGTCTCCTAAGGGCTCAAATAACCACGAACATCCTATAAAACCCGTGATTCTGTTAAGACGTTTCTGCGGGTGCACACACCGCCACACAAATGCTCACACATACACATGTGATTGAAGAGCGACAAATGCAGCATGATATCCTCTTCCTGGTTTAGTGCGACTCGTTCGTCAGGGAAACCAGATTATACTGTACTCAAAATCGTAATAGAGCAAGACGTATACTGACAAGTTTCGTGCGATCAAATTCAACTTCCGTTTCCCCATTTTCCACTGCACTCCTCTACCACCCTCTACTGCCAAAGTGAGGAAATCGCTGGCTGCTAGTGGTCAAATGCTTCTGCGTCCGTCTGGACCGCAGCCTCTGATACGGCGTGCATTTCACGCGAGCGGTTAAGCGCTACACCCAAAGCCTTGTACGCCCTCGCTTCATTATTCAGGCCTGCCAGTCTGTTAACTCTCCACACGAAGTTAGTTTTACACCGTTTCTCTACCTACAATACCCTGGTGGTACCCAGTGAACCAAAAGTCTCGCTACATCTCTAACGCAGTGTTGAATTCGGTATAACGGAAAAGGGCAAAGAGCGACACATGTAGCTGTACGCATTATTTAATCAAGAGTGTCTGAGTACAGCATTTTCATATAGCCGCAACCAAGTTCACGTGCAAAGCGAAATTATCTTCAGCATTATTGGAGTTATCGGTAGGAACAAGAAAATTCCACGTTTTAAACGACCTATATGCTACAATCTACTGTATGCATTTTAGAGAATAATTATTTTTTTCATTGGCTGCTGCTCAATTTTGTAGGCAGTATCACCTCAGATCAGGTGTCACGGGATTCGGTGCTTGTTTTCTTACAGGTCTGTTATTGCCTCAGAGTTCACCTGGGTGTGAATTTAATAAACAGAATCTAATAAACAGTTATCCGATTGCAAACATATCAGTAATGTACATTTGTTTGAAGTACAGCTTGTCCTAAAAATAATTCGCGAAATTTTCCAGTCTCTATTTACACTCTGTTCACCGTGAATTAAACACTTTTGAAATCGACCTTTAAAAAAAAATAGACTACTCTTAACCACGTATACGCTTCCGTATACACAGGCATGCAGGCTTCCGCTTAAGTTGGTGGCAATCTAAGAAAAATGACTCCAAATCTTGACGTTACACTGCGAATGTAATTGGTGTTTTTATGCTTTGCACAATTTGTACACTTCGCACATTAGTAACACATTGAAAATTCCACATTTTCGCTCGACTGACGCATGAATAGTCGTTAGGCCTACGACGATGTAAATCTGACATACGGCGGAATAATACAAACTGAGGAGAAAAGTATATATTAAGCAGAGCTATCAAAAGTGTTCAATTAACTATGAACAGTATATATATATATATATATATATAGTCCATTCACGGCTCCTTCCAATTTTTCTGAAGTCTTACTGAAGTTATGATTCCAGGATATTCCTACACCCCGTGCAAACAAAGCTTAACCGAGTTTAGAAAATTGCACCAAATGGACAGCGCGCCGCATTCGTGCGCACTCAGTGCAATGATAATGGAAGAAAATATACTGTACACATCCCGGCAAGCACTACTTCCACGAAGGCACTTGTAAACACGCCACCTGTCGGCATAAATTTTAACTAACTGAGGTCTTTGGGTTCAAGCAATTGAGTAAACATATCGGTAATCGCGGAATTGAAAAAAATTACTAACACTGTCATTGTTAAAATTTAGTTCATTTTCGAAGAAGTCTGAGATACGTGATATACGACTTCCCGTCAATTCTTTCAGTCCTAAGATATGGGAAATACCGTACAATACGAGACAGTTGGCAGCCCTCTAGGTCCACGGCCTATCTGAAACCTCGTCGAGGACTATGGGGCAGTTATAAATAGGTAACGCAAGCCCTCGTAACTTGAATAGATAGGGAAAATGAATCCTTACCGAATTTACCAGAATTCCAGGTTCTATGGCCCTACAACTTCGACATTAAAAAAATTATTGCATATTTAAACAAAGTATATAGTGTGTTCAATTGCATAACTACAATAAACAATAACGTAGTTTCTCCATTTTGATATTGTGTAAACATACGATTAATTTGCATATTTTAATTTTGATGGTGGTAGCACAGTCTTCTTTGTAAAAGCGACCTTCACCTCTGTTTATTCGTGATAAATGTATTTTTATGAATATGCGCATAAAACTGGTTGTAAAGTAGTGTTTTACCTTCAAGGTTACAGTTTATATTTACTCCAATGCTTTTGTTGTATCACATAACTTGATATAAGCGACGCATAAATAATATTTCCCAGAAATCATAGCCTAGTCATACTGTATATATGAGCTGGCGAGGTCGTCCACATTGCTACCAACATAAAAAAGTGAGAATTTGTAGTTGACTCTGTGTTCTAACGTTGGCAGTATCGTAGAACTTACTTCGGCTTGCTTCGGTAAACAAATTATTAGGATAAGGTTCTCTCGTTATGCTGTTGGTGGGTTGCAGTTCTCTAATTGTATGCTCCCTGAAGCGACAAAATACAATCAGATAACTGCCTTTCGCTGCTGAAGTAAGCAGGCAATGAGAAGTTGATACGTTCTTGAGTTCATAAACGAAAATGGTATCTAGCCCACAGATAATTTAACTCGCGAATTATTCCTCTCTGTGCGCATAGTCTACATTTTAACTCCCATTTGACTATCGTAATTTCTTTCCTCGGTGGCAGTGTTCTGTGATTTAAAATTTGTGTGTTTTTTCAGGGATTACAGCCAAAACAGATATTAATCACGACTTGGTGTATGCTTCTGAACCACGTATGCCAGTACGTTTCGCTTCGATGCTAGTTTTATTTCATGTGCCTGTCTTGTTATGAGACTTAAAGCTACTGGAATTGAATTCTGAGAAATTTTTCTGTCAGCGAACAGAAATTATATGCCCAAATACATACAGTTTACTGGGGGGCCACGGTGGCAGTGAGTNTCTACATTTTAACTCCCATTTGACTATCGTAATTTCTTTCCTCGGTGGCAGTGTTCTGTGATTTAAAATTTGTGTTTTTTTTCAGGGATTACAGCCAAAACATATATTAATCACGACTTGGTGTATGCTTCTGAACCACGTATGCCAGTACGTTTCGCTTCGATGCTAGTTTTATTTCATGTGCCTGTCTTGTTATGAGACTTAAAGCTACTGGAATTGAATTCTAAGAAATTTTTCTGTCAGCGAACAGAAATTATATGCCCAAATACATACAGTTTACTAGGGGGCCACGGTGGAAGTGAGTGGTTAGCCTGCTCGCCTCCCGCCAATGCGAACCAGGTTCAATCCCCGGCCGGGTCACCAGATTTTCACAAGTGGGAATCGTGCCGGACGATGCCGTTAGTCGGCGGGTTTTCTCGGGGACCTTCCGTTTCCCCCGCCCTTTCATTCCGGCGCCACTCCATACTCACCTCAATCACCCTCGTCGGCTCTCAAGACATCGCTGTTAAGAGCCGTCCAAATCTCTTCACTCACTCACTATACAGTTTACCGCGCCATATGTCTGCTAGGCTGAGTGACGGTTACAAACAACATTGCTATAGACCACGGAGGAGCTGGTAACCTGAGAACACGGGGGGGTTCTTCCTCCCAACTAGCCGGTAAATATTAACTCCTTCAATAAGGCCAGCACTGCGAAGGTAAATTAGTTTTAAAATTTCAAAGTATTCCCAGAGTAACAGTAAATCTCTGTAATGTTAACAGTCAAAGCAGAGGCGATATTATGTACCTACTTTCTTCGACAGTAGTAAATTACTTTGAAAATATGAGGGTGTGAGTGAACAGGGATTATTACGGACAATGTTTTCTGTTATACTTTACGTAACGGGAGCCGCGGTGGTGTAGTGGTCAGACTACTCGCCTCCTAACCTAAAATAACCGGGTTCGATTCCCGGCGGGGTCGATCCCCAACTTTCGCACGTGGGAATCGTGCCGAACAATGCCGCTGGTCGGCAGGTTTTCTCGAGGATCTCCCGTCCCCCCACCCTTGCATTCCGGCGCTGCTCCATATTGACTTCACTTCGTCCTCATCGGCTCTCAATACTTCGATGTTAAATAGCCGCCCATCTCTCTTCACTCTCCGCTCTTTACATAATGCGGCAGGTTCTAATCTCCTCGCGCTCTGTCTATGGAATTCCAGGAATCGTCAGTGGCGTCTCCCTTCTTGTGACGTTGTTCAAGCGCGCAGATGTATGGCGCGGAGTGTACAAAATGTTTGGAAACTCAGTGCCTAAACTACTTCTTTGGACCAGTAGTAACATAAAAAGCCCTATACACTTATATATCTGTAATCACATTTTTATATCAAATTATTGTTTTCAAAAATTCGGCGTCCACCACCTGCAGAACAAAGTGGTGCGTTCATGCACGTAGGACAAGTTGCAGACGTCGTAGGCNGCGGCAGGTTCTAATCTCCTCGCGCTCTGTCTATGGAATTCCAGGAATCGTCAGTGGCGTCTCCCTTCTTGTGACATTGTTCAAGCGCGCAGATGTATGGCGCGGAGTGTACAAAATGTTTGGAAACTCAGTGCCTAAACTACTTCTTTGGACCAGTAGTAACATAAAAAGCCCTATACACTTATATATCTGTAATCACATTTTTATATCAAATTATTGTTTTAAAAAATTCGGCGTCCACCACCTGCAGAACAAAGTGGTGCGTTCATGCACGTAGGACAAGTTGCAGACGTCGTAGGCNAAAAATTCGGCGTCCACCACCTGCAGAACAAAGTGGTGCGTTCATGCACGTAGGACAAGTTGCAGACGTCGTAGGCACGCGAGACTAAATTATTAAACGTGCAGCGTCGTGCGCCTAATTACCATGCAACTTGCCCTACACGCATGATCGCACCTCCTTGTTCTCCAGGCGTTGTACGCCACAACTTTAAAAAATCTGCATATGTAGCTTTATTGAGCTGAGGGACTGACTAAACGATAGTTGGCATCTGTGAAGTGATCACTACACATTTTACACCACTTTCTTTCCCTCTATCTTTCTTTTAAGCTCCGCATTTCTCGCGTTTAACAACTAGACCCCAACTGTTACGTTTAACGAGGAGTTTCGAGGGTGTTCTATGAAATTCCCACAGCGATTCTGCGGATCTCGCCTGGGCACATCCGCTTCAGCAGTTGAGTTTTACGGCGACCAACCACCCCCTTCCCCCTTCGTACCCAACCCCTCGGACACCACGAGCCTTCCGCCTCGCGACCCTAATATCCCAAGCGAGTTTAATCTCTTCATCCCCTCCTTTCCCGGCCATCAGCAGTCACCCTTCAGTACAAATCATCGCGACTAACGAGCCACGTTCCAACGTGCATTCGTGAGAGCACGCAGCATGCATGGTTCTTGCGATACACGCGAGTCGCACGGAGGTCAATAAAATTACCCCCAACTCTTGTTCTATTTCTGAAAATACACCGATTTAACATACATATTTTAATGGTTTACAAAGTGATAAATGGATGTTGTANCTTGTTCTATTTCTGAAAATACACCGATTTAACATACATATTTTAATGGTTTACAAAGTGATAAATGGATGTTGTACATTCGATCAAAATATTATTCAGTTTTGGAGTTGGAAAGGAGCATAACATCACTACTGCTAGTTATAATTCTACTACTACAACTATTAATCTTNCTTGTTCTATTTCTGAAAATACACCGATTTAACATACATATTTTAATGGTTTACAAAGTGATAAATGGATGTTGTGCATTCGATCAAAATATAACTCAGTTTTGGAGTTGGAAAGGAGCATAACATCACTACTGCTAGTTATAATTCTACTACTACAACTATTAATCTCACTTGCTATTTCCTGTTGGAATTATATATCCATCTTACTAATAGGCTAAGTATCAATATGAAAACGATTAAACGACCGTAATTTTGTTCGTTGGACTTATGCATGGAAAACGCAGACAAAAAACAAAATTAAAATATTTTGTCCAATTCAAATTTTTACGATGCTTTTTTTATTCAAATCTTAAAGTAAACTATATAGTTGCGTGACAGAAAATAAACCAAGGAACTGCATCAGCATTGTTAAAAAAAATGTCGCGCAAATTTAAGTCTGAATTTATAAACCAATTTAGAAACAATTTCCGGAACACGGAATACCACGTTACTAATTTCTTCATCCGCTGTTACATTTGCTGAAGACAAAAGGAAATTGATAGTTTTCATACAGGTACCATTAAGGCAGAGAAATTGTGATTTTAACGGTTTCCAGCTAATAACCAGAAGTAAGAGCTTCTAAGCTGCAATTCCGTGTAAAACTGTTAACTCCACAACGCTTAGTTTAGTAAGCGTTCCTTGCGTCATTCGCAGAACAATTATTTACGTCAAATATCTAGAAAAGAAAGTATCAAATAAGAAATCAGCAGAGAAGTAAATGAAAATAGCATTGTGTAGATGAGATTATTTCTACATACAGAAGTGTTTTCGTAAACACTTGTATAGCGGACGCTTTATACGCAGATATTAGCAGAGACTATGGCATGCGTGTTTTTTGTTTACGGGGCAGTACTCTGTGTGCACTAAACAACAAGAGCAACAGCTATTTCTGTTTGTGCATTTCCTCTTACCAACGTCCCATTGGCCCAAATTTCACCGGTAATACTTACCCTGATAATGATAAGTTTCATGTACTAGCTGATGATTGTGCCCCAGTTACAGTGACTTGTCATGTGTAACACGACATGCAGTCCTTCCTTTCCGTTTGTATAACTGAATAAAATTTGAATTGATCGTCCACGAAATTACAGCTGATCTGGGTACATTTTTGATGTTAGGTCAACATAGCAACTCACTGTAAAAAATAAATGCAAAATTGCAGATACGAATTTTTGATCACTTTACACTTTTTGATGTGTAATTTGTAAAAAAAAAATTACAGTACGTAATTTTACACATATTTTATTAACAATAAATAGAGTACTATAAATCTTTCGTGAAAATACATGAATGTATGAGTTAATAAAGATAATATTGGTATTATATTACACATTTTGAAGTGAGTGTAAAAACACACCCACTCCACAGAGGAAACAGAATACAGAGGTGAAATAACCGCTTATTCCGCGAACTCCAGCTTCACACGCCACCAAGATGGCGTCACTGGCCAGCAACGCCGTTCGCCAATCAGCGCCTGGTATCTTATTGCAAGCCGACAGAATAACCAATAGAGAACCTTTCGCAACACGAGGTAGCCAATCAGACACACGGCCCGTTTCCTAACCCTCGCACAACCAATCAGAGAATGAGTACGGCCACATTAAAGTAACCACCACGCAATTTTGTCTCTGTGTATTTATCTACTCTGTACCCACTCCCTGCACTTGAACCTTCAATTGCGTTCTTTCGCTGCTAGCTACTTGGTAGTTGTATGAATACTCAATGCCAGTGTAGTTGTACAACTTCCATTGTGTAATTTTATAATGACCATGTACAACTTTCATTATATTCTGGAGTATCCGTAAGCATATAGTTACACATACAAATGTTCTGTAATTTTACATTTGTATGTGTAATTTGCTAAAGTGTACAGTATTTGTAATTTTTCACTAATATTCCTAGGAATTCAAATATAAATACAAGTAGTTATTTAAAACATGCGTTAAAGCAGCAAGGAGTAGAACTACTTCGAACTCCATTGTGTATTCAAAACGGAAACTTAACTCCCGCTGATAGGATATGCTTGCTGTTCGCATATAACTACGTATTATGTATCTGTAGTCAATGGTTATCTACATTTTGGATATGTTTAAAAATTCTTTTTAATTACCAAGTTACAGAACGGAGTACAGTAACGTAAAGTGGTAAAACTACACATACATTGTATATGAATTAGCATGACGCAATTGTAAAACGCTGATACTGACGGTAAAATTACTTGGTACAACAGTGAAAANCAGTGTAGTTGTACAACTTCCATTGTGTAATTTTATAATGACCATGTACAACTTTCATTATATTCTGGAGTATCCGTAAGCATATAGTTACACATACAAATGTTCTGTAATTTTACATTTGTATGTGTAATTTGCTAAAGTGTACAGTATTTGTAATTTTTCACTAATATTCCTAGGAATTCAAATATAAATACAAGTAGTTATTTAAAACATGCGTTAAAGCAGCAAGGAGTAGAACTACTTCGAACTCCATTGTGTATTCAAAACGGAAACTTAACTCCCGCTGATAGGATATGCTTGCTGTTCGCATATAACTACGTATTATGTATCTGTAGTCAATGGTTATCTACATTTTGGATATGTTTAAAAATTCTTTTTAATTACCAAGTTACAGAACGGAGTACAGTAACGTAAAGTGGTAAAACTACACATACATTGTATATGAATTAGCATGACGCAATTGTAAAACGCTGATACTGACGGTAAAATTACTTGGTACAACAGTGAAAAATGTACAGAAATTGCGTATTTACAGTTACAGTGGATCTGCGATTGTACTTTTATGTAACTTAGGTGAAAAAAGACATACACTGAGGTAAAGTTACAATTGCGATGGATAAAAAATTCGCGGATGTTATAGTTTATTTTCTGCTGCATATCAATTGTAATTTTACACTATTCTGCATAACATAAGTAGTATAGTGTATGTTATTTTACTAGTTTTCAGTAGAAATATACTTAGACGCAGAGTAAAAATCATTGGTATATGTAGGTGTAAAAATACACAGACTTCGGATGAGACACTGCTGTCACATAAATTTATGTGAAATTACGCAATTTTTTTTACGTATCAACGGAATAATTACTATGCAAATTTTAGCTGTGTTCAAATTCACTGCAATGTACCATCGGTAACCGNTTTACGTATCAACGGAATAATTACTATGCAAATTTTAGCTGTGTTCAAATTCACTGCAATGTACCATCGGTAACCACAATTCCCCACATTCCCTTGATTTGATCCCCTCATGACGAAGTGTTATTTCGGACACCCGTCTTCGTTTCGCAATATGAAACGTATATACGAAAAAATTTTTGAACGAATTTCATTGTATCGTCTTGGTTTGCTTACAAACAACAGTGGACAGCAATCTGCACGAAGAAAAAAAAAACTGTCATAAAAAAATTGAAAAAAAAAATGAACTAACAGTGAAGGGCACGTGAAGGACACGTCAATCGTGCCCATGGCGAAGGGGTCATTTGAGGGTGCATTCGTGACCTTCGTTTGAAATGGAACAGCCCTTACTTAACGTCATGACCTCGACGGATTTTTGAAAGGCACATAACCAGTTAAGGACCCTTACCAGCTGACTTGGCACACATATTTTGTCTTCAAAGACAAAAAAAAAAAATCCTCCTCAACATCATTGCCCGAGATGGACTCCTGCATTTTCGCCAAATTGTCAATCATGAAAATGGCTACAGCTATCGGCTGTTCACGGTAAAGTGAGCTCTTTTGAGGCCCTAGTTTTTTTCCTTCCTTTCATTCATTTTTATCCTTTAACCACATTTTCAAATAAATATTTCCATGTAAGTAATAAACACAGTGTCTATATTCCACCGCACTCGGAAGTTCACGTCTAAAGCTAAAATAAAACATATCTATTGACTATTATTCCAAAGGAGAGGGCTTTCAGAAGTGCTCACTTTACCGTGAATAGCCCCAAGGACCATAGACTAAAGATAAAGTAGGCCGATTATCGTATTCTGCGCATGTACCCAACGCTGAACTGTCTAAGTCACGTGGTCAACAGCGATAAACGTGTTTTTCACATTTGAATTTTCAACAAAACCACCATTTAACACGTAATAAAATACACTGACACACCTCAATATATTTTTAATTTATTACATTGCTTACATAAACAATGTTCCGACCTCAAATAATATCCACGTTGTTTTATGATAGTGCCGGTGGCAGAAAAAAAAACAGTTTAACGTCGGAACACGGAGAGCGGCTACTGCGCAGCTATAATGAACACACTACCCCCTCTACGGTTAGAACAGAGCCGCGGGGCGAGTGTCATGTTTGCATAACCAGACCAAACTCTGCCAGCCTCACCCCAGAGAGCGGAGCGTGGACTAGTCCGCTTCGCAGAACCGAGACTACTACAAGGGCGCAATATAATTGCCGCCCTGTATTACTCAACGTCTGGGAATACTCCCCCCCCCCCC
>NQII01001461.1:40345-58081 GCA_002778355.1 Clitarchus hookeri
GGGAATAATAATAGTTATAAATAAATAAAATACGGGACTGACTTTAAGTAAGACTGCCCCAGCTGGGAACACGTTTTTTTTCCGAATGGTTCCACGAAGCGACCCGTGGAACATACCTAGCCATAAAGAGAAATTTAATGAATTCATGTTGGCAGCACTCTCGCACGCGCGTGTGGTGGCAGCACCTGGCCGGTCCCCCACAACCGCCTAGTTGTGTAAAACTCTCCCATGCGATGCCTAGCGGCGGGCGCAGGAAACATTGGGGTTCGTCGAATGAATATGCGAGGATTAGGTACATGTGAGTCTCGGAGGGAAAGTTTTTTTTTTCAAGGGGTTAGGGGAAGAAAATAAAAATTTAGTTGCCCCGAAACTTACTCTGACGCAAAATACGAGGTGGCGGGGAAAACAGAATTTTATTTACGCTTTTGTTGGCTGCGACATTAATCCAGTTATAAAACTATTCGCCTAGTGCTACATCACGTCTAAAGCGTGTTCTANCTAGTGCTACATCACGTATAAAGCGTGTTCAAACATTTGGCGGAAGTAAGATTAATGCATTTGGGGTTGTTTGTTTCTATCCTCATGATTCCAAATTTGAAGCCTGAGGGAAATTGTGGAACTACTCTCTTAGTCTCTGGTGTATAACATTGTTCGTAATGAAATCACGTCCTAAAACTGGGCGGGCTTGTAAAAGCAGCGACCAGTGAAATGCCCCATAGCGTTTTGAGCACCCATGTAGTTGAATATTTATGAGTAACACGTCGTGTCTTCTACTACTGACTGGAACGTTACGAATATCACATAGTCCGGAGGAAATCAAACAAAGGGTGGAAATGTGCAGACTTTTTTCTTGATTTAAACGAGTTAGTTTTCAACTCAACTTCATGTTTCGAGAGAGCTGCGAAAATTCAGCCATTTTCATTTCTAAAAATCGAATATGGCCGCTTATATACTCCTGCATTATTAAACTGCTCATTACTTTTCCAATTTGGGGTCTAGAATCATAAATGTTGATTCTATAATCATGTTTAATGGTATAAGGAACTCATTAGAATGGTTATTGACTACCATATTAACACACAAATCCAGTATGGCCACCTAACCACCTCAGAATATCATGTTTCATTGCCGTTAATGAAAACAATATATAAGCGTTAATGTGCACTTTTATTTGTTTCAAATGGCCTGATTGTAATAAAGTACTCTTCATCACGACTACTTCATGAGAAACATGCATTTTCCATTAATTTCACCACTGTCAACACAAGGAGAGCCCACAGAACGGCTTCAAAGATCGCGTTTAGGCTATTATTAGTTGTAGCATAGAACTGGATGACAATTGCAATGTAGGACCGCAATCATTGTTTGAATCAGATATAGAAAATCCTTGTCCTTGTATTCGTGTTCGTTAACCTTGTGCATCACAATACAAATCGCCTACCAATTTTAAAACATATGTTGCTCACGTATGCAAGATGTCATGCTTTGAAGATAATGAACAGAGGGACGACAAACGGTTGCGAACGAATACGGACGGTTATTTTGATTACAAAACGATTACCGGCTTTGACCTACAGTGTCTGTATGTCATCTTCGATCAGAATATGTTTCAAAAATTCCTCACACAAACGAGCATAACAAATAATAATTAACATAGGAGCAGTATATAAACAATACGTACTTGACANAAAAATTCCTCACACAAACGAGCATAACAAATAATAATTAACATAGGAGCAGTATATAAACAATACGTACTTGACATCTGTCATAAGAGGAATGACAAACTTGGCCATACCGAGTAACGAAGGGTACTATAATCCATTCACGATTACTCCACACACTGTTCTGAAGCCCTGCTCAAGTTCCACTTCCAGAATATTCCTCCACCTTATGGAAACAAAACTTAGAAAACTACACCAAAGGGACAGCGTACCACATTCGTGCGCACTCAGTGTAATGCTATTTTGTAAGATAACTATTTATTACTGGGCGTTACCAACACACATGTTTTATCCCCATTTTTATTTTTATTAATTATAAATTAAATATTAAAATGTATACATAAAATATATGTAAAATTTAAATTTAACCATCGGCTCTCAAGACCTCGTTGTTAAGAGCCGCCCAAATATCTCAACTCAACTCAATTGAACCAAAAGTAAGTTACTGTTAACAGAAGTATAAAGCACNTTAAGAGCCGCCCAAATATCTCAACTCAACTCAATTGAACCAAAAGTAAGTTACTGTTAACAGAAGTATAAAGCACAAATGATACGTGAAATATTCAGGAAACAACCAAACACACCATATATGGGGTGATTTTTCAAAGGTTTGATTCAAAACGTGCGAATAAACTGCGAATAGATAATAACATAATTTTTTTATGGAAGTAATATTAATATGTGGAATAACTTCTCAATGAGTCGTACGTTTGTTTCCAACCAAGACAGACGGATTTTCGTAGCACACGTTTTTGAATAACCAGTAAAACATACAACCTTCAATTCGGATTAAAAGAGAACATCTGCCGTACGTAGACTCGGCATAAGCACCGATTTCTGCTGGCCCACAAGTAAAGATGCAGGATACAGCGTGTTATGAAGTGATCAGGCCTTAGCTGAACGGTTTGCCTGATCACACCTTCAAACGTTGAACCAGGGCACGAGCGTGATTGCAATAACACCTTGCGAAATACAGTTGCAGAAATCCCCTCCACCGGCCGGTTAATGAGACCGAAAATATTAAACAACGCGCCCGATATAGGCCAGCGTAACACCGGGAGCGGCGTCTTTTGTCGTCAACCCGACCCGAGAGAAGACCACGGAAGGTGGGTGCGTCCGGCCGTCGTTAACCGCCTCCTAGAATCAGCCTCCGGCAACATGAACAAGGTGGGGACATTTCAATTAGATTGTAATAGTAGTGGCGTGAGGTAATACCACTTAATATAATTAAATAGCTTCTTGGTATTCAATTTAAGCTCCCCCGACCAATAGTCACGTACGTAGTTATTGTATGATCCTCATCTTCAATAAACTCTATCTTATACTGTGTTACTCTACCTAATCATCACTCACTATTTAGCTACGCCCATATCCACTTTCTCGTATGAATGGCTTGAAAGACCATTCGTGACGTGTGGCACGCTTGCATTCCATGCCACAAAAACTCAACTCTGAATTTCAAATATTTTCGAAAACGAAATTAGCTAATGTAAATTTTCAGAAAAGGAATATTACAAAACTGATTGTATACATTTCCAATCGTTTATATACGATATATAAAAGCTGAGTTATTGACACGTATTAATGCCTTAAAAAATACTTCCATAAAAACTTGCAAAATATGTATAATATGACGAGAAAATAAATTTTTCAGGAAATAATTTCAAACAAAAATAATTACAAGAAAATGGAAAAACTTTACTTCCGGGGCGACAGTTTATTTCATCGGCGTATTTACTTTTTTTAATATTACAGATTCAAATTTCAGATTATTAAAACATTGACAAAATTTCATATTTATTAGGATAGAACGGTAAAGTAAATATTGAATACTATTTTAGTAAATAATAATCCCAATGAAACAACTTACGCATGAATCAAAATAGCTAATTTAGAATTGTCACATTAATATACAGTATGCTTGGGTAGAAGGATTAAGGGAGCTTGATCCTCGCCATTATGTAGTTTTGTATTTTTCGCTACAGCCTGCCTACACGAAAAAAAAATAACTTACATATTATAGGTANTGTCACATTAATATACAGTATGCTTGGGTAGAAGGATTAAGGGAGATTGATCCTCGCCATTATGTAGTTTTGTATTTTTCGCTACAGCCTGCCTACACGAAAAAATAATAACTTACATATTCTAGGGAGTGACAAGACGGCAGTTAAACAAGCCAGTGGTTGCGTAAGAATTCAAGAAATTGTTGAAAACAATCATTTATGCTCCAACGTACCCACATTTTTTGATAACACTTCTAAACTATATAAAGATTCGACAAAAAAAATTGTAGGTCCAAAATGCAAGGGATTAGTCTCAATTTAAAAAGTCTCTAAATTCAACACACAGTTTCTTCTAATTAACTTACTCAGATATTGTCTCATTACTCAAATGCCCGTTATGCGAGGCGTATTCGCACCGAACACTCGCGCACGAGTCTGCCCAATCAATCGCAAGCTTGTCGATCTGGCCTCGGGGCTCAGGGAGCAATTTTTAAATCGATCGAAATTAGATTGTCGGCTCCCCCTTTGTAACTGCACACGCGCACTAATTGGACTGTTACTAAACATCAAATTAGNTCGAAATTAGATTGTCGGCTCCCCCTTTGTAACTGCACACGCGCACTAATTGGACTGTTACTAAACATCAAATTAGCAGTGATTGTGACTGACGTGTATTTGCGAAATCCTTCCTAATCCACGGCGGAAGTTCGCCATTCATAAATTCATCAGGACTCACAAGCATAGCCTAATCTTATATAACCCCCTCGAGTCAGTAAAGAAAACCACGGACGATCGACGGTATCCGTCCTTTGAGGTAAAAAAAATTCACTAAAGCTCATGCTGGGAAAACGCAATAATATTTGGAGCACAGAGAGAGGTATTCCTTCCGCCAGTTACAAATACATACCGTACTTGGCTGCTAAAACTGCTAGTCGGCCGACGTTTTGGTGTCTATTTTTCTTTTCTGTGCAGAATGCGNCATACCGTACTTGGCTGCTAAAACTGCTAGTCGGCCGACGTTTTGGTGTCTATTTTTCTTTTCTGTGCAGAATGCCAACCTTACTTGTGCATTTCGGAAGATATTTGAACAAATAAGTTCCTCATCAGGCAACAGCATTACGTTTATAGAAACATATTTTGCGCTTCGTAACAAAATGAACATACCTGGGGGTATCTGTATTATGTATTCGCATGAAAGTATGTGTGTGTTTTTGTATGCTTGTATATACACTGAGGTGACAAAATTAATGGGATAGTAATATGCAAATATACATATGGCAGTAGTATCGCGTACAAAAAGTATAAATGGGCAGTGCATTGGTTGCGCTGACCGCACGACGGGAATTAACAGACTTTGAACGCGGAATGGTAGTTGGAGCTAGACGCATGGGACATTCAATTTCAGAAATGGTTAGGGAATTCAACATTCCGAGATCCACAGATTCGCAATTATGGAAGTCTATAGACGCAGCATGGCTCAACATTTCTTCCGGGACTTCCAACGACTTGTTGAGTCCATGCCACGTCGAGTTGCTGCACTTCGCCGGGCAAAAGGAGGTCCGACANCATACCGTACTTGGCTGCTAAAACTGCTAGTCGGCCGACGTTTTGGTGTCTATTTTTCTTTTCTGTGCAGAATGCGAACCTTACTTGTGCATTTCGGAAGATATTTGAACAAATAAGTTCCTCATCAGGCTACAGCATTACGTTTATAGAAACATACTTTGCGCTTCGTAACAAAATGAACATACCTGGGGGTATATGTATTATGTATTCGCATGGAAGTATGTGTGTGTTTTTGTATGCTTGTATATACACTGAGGTGACAAAATTCATGGGATAGCAATATGCAAATATACATATGGCCGTAGTATCGCGTACAAAATGTATAAATGGGCAGTGCATTGGTTGGGCTTTCATATGTAGTCAAGTGATTTATGTGAAAAGGTTTCTGACGTGATTATGCCCGCACGACGGGAATTAACAGACTTTGAACGCGGAATGGTAGTTGGAGCTAGACGCATGGGACATTCCATTTCGGAAATGGTTAGGGAATTCAAGATTCAGAGATCCACAGTTTCGCAATTATGGACGTCTATAGAGGCAGAATGGCTTTATATTTCTTCCGGGGACTTCCAACGACTTGTTCAGTCCATGCCACGTCGAGTTGCTGCACTTCGCTGGGCAAAAAGAGGTCCGACACGATATTAGGAGGTATCCCATGACTTTTGTCATCTCAGTGTATATATAATTACTGCCACCTCTGCACATACATAGATGAGGCGAAGAGACGCGGTCACCGGTTTCAAACATCCAGTTGTCATTAAGTCCCCGGGAAAGAAAGAAGCGATGCTTTATGAACATGTCTGGGGCGCGGGATGTTCCGGGTTCGAATTCCAGGTAAGACATGGGTGTTAGTGGTGTTAGTTTAAGTTAAGTCCTAATTTAGTTTGTAAGCCGTCCCCTGATAAGCCTTGGGGTGTAACACTGGGGGACGTTAATAACCCCTTTGCAATCCCAACTTTTGAACATGTTTAACTTCAACTCCCCGAACAGGACAAGGATTAATAGACATATCATAACTTCCCGCCATTCGCCAACAAACTCGGACCACCCAGCATTGCAGTAGTCAGGAATTAATAATTATTGCCATCAACACGTTACTTAATTAACAAACTCGCCTTGTGTGCTCTAGTATTTATTATTATACATGTAGGGTTCTTAATGATTATATCCGTATAAAAACTGTCAATGCTTTTAGTAGGGGGGCATAGGCCCAAGTATAAAAAAAATGTGCTTCGTGGCAGTTTTCGTGAAGAAATGTTGGTAATGGTTTCGTTTCATCAAACTACCTTTGGATGAATAATCTCAATGGTGGCACTTCACAATCCGTTGCGGTTCATTTCTATAACATAATCAAAATGGCTGCCTGAAAAAGTTAAAAATGTTTATAAGTCCTTTATTCATGGACAGATTTTAACTTGCAATGTCTCATTTTAAAGACTAATTTGAGGTTTATAAAAAGTGTTCTTAAACTCTTTACGCCAAAACTATTAGTTGCTAAGATAACATAAAAAATAAAGAAGTTCACCAAAAATGTGCAGTTTAAGAAAAAATATAATTTAATGGGATATTTAATGGAGAAAAAGCGTGACTGTATTTGAACAATCTTGCATTACTTGTATATTAAGTACTGCTGTGGTGACTCCAAATTCAGAGTGGAGTATAGTTTTGGTGGTGTAATGAAGATGGCACCATTTCAATGAGTCATTGCATAATGGTAACCATAAATATTTATGTTATTTATTAAAGAGTTTCAAAACTGTAGATTTCAACTTAAAGTACAGTCGTTCGAAAGAAAAATAAATACATTATATGGTAAGTAAGCAGTAGTCCATAGTATGCAAATAAATCTCAATGCACTTTATTGAAAGAAAAAAAGTTATTCAATAGCTGCAAGCAAAATCTATTTTGTTCTGGATATAAGCAGTCTCCAAGTTTATATAAAGAATAGATAAGTGTAAGTGTGTATATATAATCACTATTTTAGTTATCTTATGTAAAATCTCCTCTTTTAGAGTTATTACTAAAAAGTTCATCTCTTCACTGTTGCATATAGTTGTGCAGGAGGGAACGACTTCAAGATTTCCATCAACGTACTTTTTATTCAGACACATATGCAAACTACTGTGGATGTATCTTGCCGATACATAAGCCAGTAACTCCATCTCCACCTCCTTCAGCTAGATACCATTTCCAACAGAAAAGGAGAGAGAGAGAGAGAGAGAGACCCCCCCTCCGTCCCCACCGTCGTGTGGTGTTATGAATATTTGAAGTTGGGTTTGTCAAGTGAAAGAGAGGGGCGCTCCCTTTTCTGTTTGTANGTCCTTTATTCATGGACAGATTTTAACTTGCAATGTCTCATTTTAAAGACTAATTTGAGGTTTATAAAAAGTGTTTTTAAACTCTTTACGCCAAAACTATTAGTTGCTAAGATAACATAACAAATAAAGAAGTTCACCAAAAATGTGCAGTTTAAGAAAAAATATAATTTAATGGGATATTTAATGGAGAAAAAGCGTGACTGTATTTGAACAATCTTGCATTACTTGTATATTAAGTACTGCTGTGGTGACTCCAAATTCAGAGTGGAGTATAGTTTTGGTGGTGTAATGAAGATGGCACCATTTCAATGAGTCATTGCATAATGGTAACCATAAATATTTATGTTATTTATTAACGAGTTTCAAAACTGTAGATTTCAACTTAAAGTACAGTCGTTCGAAAGAAAAATAAATACATTATATGGAAAGTAAGCAGTAGTCCATAGTATGCAATTAAATCTCAATGCACTTTATTGAAAGAAAAATAGTTATTCAATGGCTGCAAGCAAAATCTATTTTGTTCTGGATATAAGCAGTCTCCAAGTTTATATAATGAATAAATAAGTGTAAGTGTGTATATATAATCACTATTTTAGTTATCTTATGTAAAACCTCCTTCTCTTTTAGAGTTATTACTAAAAAGTTCATCTCTTCACTGTTGCATATAGTTGTGCAGGGAGGGAACGACTTCAAGATTTCCATCAACGTACTTTTTATTCAGGCACATATGCTAACTACTGTGGATGTATCTTGCCGATACGTAAGCCAGTAACTCCGTCTCCACCTCCTTCAGCTAGATACCATTTCCAACAGAGAGAGAGAGAGAGAGAGAGAGAGAGAGAGAGAGAGAGACCCCGTCCCCGCCGTCGTGTGGTGTTATGAATATTTGAAGTTGGGTTTGTCAAGTGAAAGAGAGGGGCGCTCCCTTTTCTGTTTGTATTTGTTTAGAATTCCCAATTGTAATATTCAACACCGATTGGATTGGATAGGGATTATTAACGCCCCCCTCCACAAGTGCTCCAATTGAAAGATTATCAGGGGAATGCTTACAAACTAACTTATGACCTAACTTAAACCAACACCGATGCCTTACCTAGAATTCGAACCCAGAACCTCCCGCACCGCAGACCGACGGCGCACCAACCAAATGCGCTATGGGTGGTCGGCTACAAAAGCGACTATCAACGGTCATCAAAAACTGACAGATAGATATTTTACAATAAACCCAAAGTTACATAAAAGTTTACTATATAGCACAAGGTCTAAAAGTTACAAAACGTTTACATTGAAAACCTCAGTTATGCAGCAAAAACCAACTGCATAACTAACTTTGAAAATTTACTTTACATTATACCATAACAATAATGATAATTGAAAAACTTCATAGAGCAAATTTCGTATATTTTAAGAAGCCACAGTGGCTGAGCGGTTAGACTGCTAGCCTCCCACCGATGCAAACTGGGTTCAATCCCCTGCTGGGTCACTACCGGCTTTTCGCAAGTGGGAATCGCGCCGGATGATGTCGCAGATCGGCGAGTTTTCTCGGGGATCTCCCGTTTCCCTCGCCCTTGCATTCAGGCGCTGCTCCATTCTCACCTCATTTCACCCTCATCGGCTCTCAAGGCCTCGTTGTTAAGAGCTACCCAAATCTCTCAAATCAGCTGGCTTTTTGCAGTTCACATCATTACCTTTAAAATGATACTTCAGATTTTGACTTCAGTCAATAAATAAAAAAAATATTTGTAATTAACTTTTTACAGTAAATGTGATTGAAATGGTGCTATTTTCATAACACCATCAAAACTATACACCATCCTGTAGGTGGGTGAACTACAGGAGTAGTTAATCTACAGGTAGTGCGTGATTATTAAAAACCCATGACACCTTTTCTTCACTTAAACCGTCATAAAGTTATAGTGATTGCCTTATAATCACACAATTGAGGACAACTACTATAATAATATTTTATATTAGAAACCACATATTTTAGCATAAAAAGGAGAAGAACACTTTTTGTGGAGCTTAAAGTGTTCTTTAAAATTAGATATTGCAAACACAATTCCATCAAAAAATAACGGAATTATGTACGATTCTAACATTTTCAGGGCAGCCATTTTTACGAGGTCACTACAATTAAACGCAACGTAATATGAATTGCCACCATAGACATTATTCACCCTGGGGTAGTTTATGACAACATAAAACGACTCCCAAAATTTCTTCACGAAAGCTGCCACGAAATTACATTTGTTCCCCTACTAAAATTATTTCATTCAAACACTACGAATAAAACACACGTGGCACGTAATACTAAAGATTTCTTGAATCAAATATAACTTTTCTTTTTACGTTTTCTGCAGCTGGAAATTTCGAGAATTTCCTTATCTTTATGCATTGTAGAGTCTGCAATATTAAATATATTTAACATTCAGTTAATTTGGCAAACATTTAAAATTGAATATAAATTGCCATAAAACTTAATTAAATGGTTCGTTTTATATCACCGACATGATTTAAGATGTCGAGTACTGAATATAAATATACTTATAGTGAGCTCTCGATTATGTTTCATTCCCGCACATTTGTTGATTAATTATACATGTATAAAACATACATACATATTCATGCATGGGCGCGTACGCGCGCATATAAAAGTTTTTTTTCCCCCCCCAAACACTGTCTGAATTGCAAAGTTTGTTAATCCCATCAAGTCTTTAAATTTGGATAGGCTTGTCAAAATAAAACTTCGTGCGGAAAATAATAATTTGTACGCTCAAAAGAAGCAAATATATATTTTAAGCCTAACAAAAACCATATGAACTCTTAGGTTCGTTAAAACTTGTAATAAACATTTATTTGCNATTAATTATACATGTATAAAACATACATACATATTCATGCATGGGCGCGTACGCGCGCATATAAAAGTTTTTTTTCCCCCCCCAAACACTGTCTGAATTGCAAAGTTTGTTAATCCCATCAAGTCTTAAATTTGGATAGGCTTGTCAAAATAAAACTTCGTGCGGAAAATAATAATTTGTACGCTCAAAAGAAGTAAATATATATTTTAAGCCTAACAAAAACCATATGAACTCTTAGGTTCGTTAAAACTTGTAATAAACATTTATTTGCNATTAATTATACATGTATAAAACATACATACATATTCATGCATGGGCGCGTACGCGCGCATATAAAAGTTTTTTTTTCCCCCAAACACTGTCTGAATTGCAAAGTTTGTTAATCCCATCAAGTCTTTAAATTTGGATAGGCTTGTCAAAATAAAACTTCGTGCGGAAAATAATAATTTGTACGCTCAAAAGAAGCAAATATATATTTTAAGCCTAACAAAAACCATATGAACTCTTAGGTTCGTTAAAACTTGTAATAAACATTTATTTGCATGCAAAAGGTCGTTTTTAGAGTGTAATATTGCAATGACATGCGGTACAACAGACGGCGTGACAAAAAATGTTACGCTTGAAGCGCACACAAAAAAAAAAAGGGACATGTTATTCACGCAGAAAAACAAATGAGAGCGTTACACTGAAAAATTAGTTTAGGGTGATGAATCTCAGAAAAAGGGCAAAAAAAAAAAGGGGGGGAAATTTGTTTATCGTGCAGCTTTTTATGTTACTACTCTAGTGTATATTTCCTCAAATTCATGAGCGTATAAACAAGCGAGGGTGAGGAATACAGTCATTTCCCAGTGTAGAGTGAAACAAATGTGAGTAAAAACGAGTTTCTTCTCTTGTCCACGCTTTATAATTACTGTGAGTTGTGTTCGTTACGTTCAAAAAGTTAGTTTGTGGCGCATTTATTATTCCTTTAGCTAAATTCCTAATTTCTTACTACGGATGTTTGCATTTCTGTAATAAATTATAACGTATTGTACATTACCTATTAGTATTATCACAATTTATTATTCCTTTAGCTAAATTCCTAATTTCTTACTACGGATGTTAACATTTCTGTAATAAATTATAACGTATTGTACATTACCTATTAGTATTACCACAATTTATTTTTCCTTTAGCTAAATNCATTTCTGTAATAAATTATAACGTATTGTACATTACCTATTAGTATTACCACAATTTATTTTTCCTTTAGCTAAATCCCTAACTTCTTACTACAGTTGTTTACATTTCTCTAATAACGTATAACGTATTGTGTATTACCTATTCATATTATCACAACTTTAAGCAAGTTTAAAATACCTCCAATTTAAAATTTGCGTTCTTTAAAGGAACAAGAGGGCCTTAGCAATGTTTACCTCTGGAAAATAATTTTACGTCATATAATCATGGAAGGTTGAGTTCTCTCACCAAGCCATATAAAATTTCATAAAAGTAAGGAATGAATTAATTACAGTTTCTTATCATGTGGGTTTACGATAAGATTAGTGGTTTCATCAAGTGAAATCTTGGTGACAGCGAATCCTGTTAACTTGCAGCATTCGATAGTTTAAAGTTCCCAGCGAAGCCCACCAAATTTAAAGATGCCTGGCTTAAAAAAAAATCTTAATTACCAGACTAAACATTTAAGTAATACAATCTCAAATGCCGTCTGTAAACACGTACTATCATTCTGTTTGCTCTTTGATACAGATTAAAATGTAACTCTAACAGTGGGTTTGCAACAAATTCTGCACTTCCAACATAATGTATGACTATATATTTTCTGTAAGTTTCACCATAACTGATTTTAACCAAAAGATACCACTTCACAGGCCTATAATAAATAATGTTATTTATGGTAGAAAATTTTCAAGGTTTCACTACACGTAAAAGTGAGTGGAAATGTGTTGATAATACATTTAGTTGCCAATGATTTATCTTATAGATGGTTTACCATGAATCTGAACTAAAATGTGGGTCGCTTGAGCTGGAAACAATTACCTGATGAATTTTTATGACAATACTTGCGCGGTGCGCGTCGGTGATTGTTTGATATATGTGAACATTCAAACCTCTAGCATTAAAATAACTTACTTTGCAGCCTTCAGTCATATTGCTAAACAATTTTACCAAACGTGACTCCTACTTGAATATCTGGTCGCCCATACCTTTAAAACACGATGGCAGAAAGTGTTATCTTGTGAAAACGTAACACAATTATGAGGCGTTGTACAAACGAATGTTCAGTTATTCGTGTAAATATACTGTTTTAAAAAATATCGGTTACAAATATCAGGAATTTAGATGGCCGTCAGATAAAAAATATACCGGATTAAATGCTAGCAATAAAGTTTATCCTTATTTGTGACATTTCATTTTGCAGACTTAGATTGAGTTTTCCAATATATATTATCTCTGACACAAATTCTCNATCCTTATTTGTGACATTTCATTTTGCAGACTTAGATTGAGTTTTCCAATATATATTATCTCTGACACAAATTCTCCCTAACGGAATAATTTATGATCAATAAGTCTGCGAGACAACATATCGCTATAGAAAGTACACCAACGAAGCACATAAACGTCCGGCCTATTCCGCCAAGTTGAATTTTCCATTTTTGTGCCATAATTTTTTTCCAGTCACATGGCTAATCATTTCTAACTATAGCAAGTTTACACTCTGCAAATGCCTTGAAATGTAATCGCCAAATTTTATCCACGCGTAATTCGGTAATTGCGAAACGGCAAAAATCTACTGATAATTTACAAATGATGCCGCACTAATTACGTTATAATTAATTGACAAAAGTTTATAATATATATTTCTTCTGCAGAGTAATGCATATTACGAAAGAGTTTTGTAGTTTGAAAACTACTGAAATCAGCTAGAAACCAATAATTCAACATTGTTTGTAACGCCGAGCCTTAAAACTGTTCAGGTGCAAATTTTTCTAATGTTTTTTTAAAGATATTTTATGGTTTCTATAATATAATATCAATACAAATTTCATAACAATGTTAAATTGGTTCTAAAATAACTTTCATCTACTTTTTAAATATAATTATGGGCGTTTTAAAATTAAATATTTTGCAAAACAAATCTCTAAAAGTTAAACGATCACAATGTTGGATTTCGACTGAAGTGTTTCCTCTAAGCCTTAGGAATGCCACAAAGAAATTTCTTGGAAGTCTGGCAATTTTCTCGCCTGCGAGTGGGGTTTAACTTCTCGCTATTTTGTAATTAAATTTTGTTGTTAAACACAAAACAAAATTTAGATCGAGCCACTTAACAGTTTCCGTGAAATTTCCTTATCTTATGATAATAATATCAACAATTAATTTCAACTGCAGCCAAACATGCTATTTATGCCAAATTTTGAAATTTGTATTGCAAAACATATGCATATCCATAATTAATTTTGTCATGTATTTTTTATAGTTTTAACTGAATGCTATTTGATGTAGTGCCACAGAATTAGAAAATACCCTAGAAATATATAAAGTCATTTTTGGCACTTCAACGACCTCAAGGAGCATTCATACCCAACTTTAGAGATCTCGTGGGTTTTCACGGTTTTCAGCCAGCCTCTAACCCTGTCATAACAAAAATCGTCAGATCATCATATGAAAATGGTTGAATGGGAGAACGCAATGCGATAAATATCTACGGTGTTTTATCACTGGCTACTTAAAAAAAAAAATAAACATTTACTCGCTGCAGGCTTTCTGGGGAAGCCAGTGCGCTGTACACCGGAGCTCGATTGCGCAACCGGGGCGTTGCCACGGCAAGAAGAGGGGTGTAGCGTGATGGAATTCTTGGGGGAGGGGGTTGCAGAGAGGGGTGGTCCATCGCCTGTCGCGCAGCATTTGAGAAGTGCTAGGACGGTAAAAGCCCCTGCTGGCCGGGCACTTTTGGCCAACTTGCATGCTTCTCTGGTCCGGGGGATGGATCGAGTGGGGGTTGAAATGTGTGTGGGACTAGGGGGTGATGCTCGTCGTTGGGACGGTGGTTATAAAGGGAAAGGGGTGAGGTCGCTGGCAGGCGTAATGGCGCGGGCCAAATACTGCTCCCCCCCTCCTTAACAACCCCTTCCCACCGCCAAACAAGAAGTGCTCCGACCACACCCCTATCCCCCCTTCCCCTTTCGGCTCACCCCCTCCTTCCAGCCCTTTCCTATCCTACAAGGATTAATGTTCGTGCCTCGAGCACCACGAACATACGAGAGGCGAAACAAGGTATTTGTTACTTAGTCCGCGCTTATGCGTGACAACAGCTGTTTGCCGGGATGACTTCTGCTCATGCCGGAGCATGGAACGAGGTCTGGCACCTCGGGCGACACGCATTTATTCCGCCGCGCGCGTCTGAAAGAATTACTTTCGAAACAGAAGTTCCGTTATGATTCACGTCGTCCGTCTAGCGGAAGTTGTGGGGCCAATTTTAAACGAGTCTGATTTTAGCCATTATTTAAATTTTAAAAAAAAACCATTGGTTAGTGTGTATATTAGTAAATTATAAAAAGCAATAAAATATAAAAATCTTCATTATTTTCTTATTCGGAACTGACCGTACGTAATGACTTGTCCAGATGATTTCACATGTAATAATTACAATTAAAGTAAAAATAAAAAATGCAAGACATCTGTAATATTTGTATGTATTGTTATATCCCCTACCAATGGAAAATTGTCAACAGAAAATATTAAATGAAAGTTATGGTAAAACAGCTGGCGGAAAGTAGACCGTGCCCGGAAAATCCTTCCAGAGTTTAAAATAAACAGCACCCTTAAACGAACTAATCTACAGATTTGTATTTTAGCAAAGCTATCGTCACGTAAGATGGCTTTTCGGGCCACTCGCTGCAAGTTTTTAAAGATTCTCGGCGGGGTCACTCCAGAAATTTTGCATGTGGGAATCGTGCTGGATGATACGACCTCGCGGGGGTTGGGGGGGGGGACTCCCGTTTCCCCTACCCTTACGTTCCGGCGCTGCTCCAGACTCATTACACTTCACCCTTGTCGGCTCGTAAGATCTGGATGTTAAGAGCCTTCCAAACTTCTCCACTCTATTCCCCTTTTTAACAAATTGGCTATTTAAATTCTAAAATAGTTATAGCAATGCTGTTTCCCGATATCATTTGGCCATCAATGGTAGTTATAATATTGTGCTCACGCTGATTTTGCCACTGGGATGCCTGTTCATTCCGCTGTATAGGCTGCAGCTCGTCCAAGGAATCAAAGAGCAACCACAGATAGTGATATCACTTTCAAAGATGAAAAACTGTCTGACCAAATCACCCACTAAACATCACGGAGCTGTTCGTGTTGTCAAAGGAAGGATTGAATCAATTTACTTCATAACATGGCGCAGATTATTGGAAAGACTGCCAGACCTCTTCAGAATTTTGGATAAAATTATATATATANCTGCCCTTACGTTCCCAGACTCATCTCACTTCACACTTGTCGGTTCGTAAGACCTGGATGTTAAGAGCCTTCCAAACCTCTCCACTCTACTCCCCTTTTTTACAAATTGGTTATTTAAATTCTAAAATAGTTATAGCAATGCTGTTTCCCCGATATCATTTGGCCATCAATGGTAGTTATAATATTGTGCTCACGTAGATTTTGCCACTGGGATGCCTGTTTATTCCGCTGTATGGGCTGCAGCTCGTCCAAGGAATCAAAGAGCAACCACAGATGGTGATATCACTTTCAACGATGAAAAACTGTCTGACCAAATCACCCACTAAACATCACGAAGCTCTTCGTGTAATCAAAGGAAGGATTGAATCAATTTACTTCATAACATGGCGCAGATTATTGGAAAGACTGCCAGACCTCTTCAGAATNCGTGACAACAGCTGTTTGCCGGGATGACTTCTGCTCATGCCGGAGCATGGAACGAGGTCTGGCACCTCGGGCGACGCGCATTTATTCCGCCGCGCGCGTCTGAAAGTATTACTTTCGAAACAGAAGTTCCGTTATGATTCACGTCGTCCGTCTAGCGGAAGTTGTGGGGCCAATTTTGAACGAGTCTGATTTTAGCCGTTATTTAAATAAATAAAAAAAACCCTTGGTCAGCGTGTATATTAGTGGATTATCAAAATCAATAAAATATAAAAATCTTTATTATTTTCTTATTTGGAACTGACCGTACGTAATGACTTGTCCGGATGATTTCACATGTGATAATTACAATAAAAGTAAAAAAAAGAAATATTGAACGGCATCTGTAATATTTGCATATATTGTTATACCCCTTGCCAATGGAAAATTGTCAAAAAAGAAAATATTAAATGAAAGTTATGGTAAAACAGCCGGCGGAAAGTAGACTGTGCCCGGAAAATCCTTCCAGAGTTTAAAATCAACAGCACCCTTAAACGAACTAATCTACAGATTTGTATTTTAGCGAAGCTATCGTCACGTAAGATGGCTTTTCGGGCCACTCGCTGCAAGTTTTTAAAGATTCTCGGCGGGGTCACTCCAGAATTTTTTTCATGTGGGAATCGTGCTGCTGGTCAGTGGGTTTTCTCGTAGATCTCCCGTTTCCCCCCGCAATTTCATTCCGGCGTTGCCCCATAACTCACCTCACCCTAATCGGTTCTCAAGACCTCGATGTTAAGAGCCTGCCCAAATCTCTTCACTCACCCTACGTATTAGAATTTTTGCTGAAATTGTGTAGGGACGCTACCATGAAAGTATGTGGAAACAGTTCTATAGACTGTTCCTGGTTATTCGAACACTTTTAAAATCAACCTTTGATGAACGTCACTGCCCCGAACTGCGTGTATTTGAACGGGCACACTGACTGGCATGTGCCCAGTAAAGTTGGTAACGATGGAGGGAAAGTAGTTCCATGTCTTTACGTTGAAAATAAATTTCCAGGAAAACATTTTAGAATGCTGAAATTATTTCTTTTGTTTCCCGTTTTTTTTAATGCGTGGGTGTAACAGTTGGCAAATTTGTAAATTATTTACTTCCCCAATAATTTCACAGTTTCACTTGGCCGACCGCACGAATAAAGTGCTCAGGCACACGGCAACGTTAATTTTTCGTATAGTGAAACAGTACACTGTGTGCATACAAGGAGATCTTAAACAGGGCTTTCGAAAGTGCTCAGTTTACCGCGAACAGTCTTTACCATTCGCCCTTATTTTAGTACACGTACACAATAATGTTTCCCCTTCAAAAAAGGAGAAGAGAAAAAAAAAATCTAAAT
>NQII01001461.1:60773-83616 GCA_002778355.1 Clitarchus hookeri
CGATCATCTGCCGTGGAAGGATTTTTGTTTTGCAAACAGAGCTAAGGAAATGAAAACGAAGTACCTACAGTAAATCGTTATACGTGTAACTAAAAATCACAGACGAACTCCGGGAGGTTATTCCTGACAAAAAAATATAAAACGAAAATGTATGTACTATTTTTCCATAAATGGACCGCGGTGGCCGAGCCGTTAGCCTGCTCGAGGCGAACCGGGTTCAATCCCCAGCCGGGTCACTCCGGATTTTCGCAAGTGGGAATCGTGCCGAACGATGCCGCTGGTTGGCAGGTTTTCTCGGAGGTCTCTCGTTACCCCCTTCGTTCATTCCGGCACTGTTCCATTCTCGTCTCATTTCATCCTCATCGGTCCTCAAGACCTCGTTGTTAAGAGCCCTCCAAATCTCTCAACTCAACTCAACTCAACTGATACCCGGGCGTGAGCTGAGTGTCACGACCAAAAGGGACATTGCACATATTAATAAACCTTCGATTGGCGAATGATTGGGTAAATGCCTNCCTTCGATTGGCGAATGATTGGGTAAATGCCTTTCTGAAGGAGAAAACACGCCTGTGTGCACTTAAACATAACATTATATCGAGCCAAATTTGCATTTAAGTTGGCAACCAACATAAAAATTATGATGGGCCAATGTAGCCCAACGTGACATTACATTGCGTCAACGTATTACACCAACGTTGGCCCAGCAGCGGAGCCAAACGTTGGCCAAACCAAATGTTACCACTGGGAATATAGTACGAAAAATATATTGTATATCAGGCTGCAAAAATAAAACGGTTGAACGTCGCTACTATACGAACCTAGAAAATACAGGATGAGTATAAAAGAATACCCCAACTTCGAAGGTCTATAATATCAAAACCAAACAACCTGCAACTGTGATTGACCAATCAAATGAACCGTGGAGCCGCGAAGTTTGTTTTTCATACATTCATAAATGTTCACTGTGACCACCACGAGCAGCTCGAATGACATCTACGAGATAATCAAACCCGTTTCACGCTCTTGTCAGCATGTCCGGTGTTACGGTTTGGATGGCGTTCGTAACTCTCGGTTTGAGGTGGTGAGGGGGTAGCGAGCTCGCATTCGACACGTCAATCTGAAGGGGACGGTCTGATATTTCCTGTATGGTGCGCCACCCCATTGGCACCTAGCTGTTCGCGAATACTGAACGAGACGTTGCCGCAACACTTGATTGGTCGAGGAGCAGCTGGTGACCAGGCTCCTCATCACTGGCCACCAGGAAGCCCAGATCTTACCCCGTGCGATTTTTTTCTATGGGGGTACATAAAGGATCAAGTCCACCATTGCCGGCTAACATTGACGACTCCAAAACGAGAATTACGGCCGCCATCTAAACCGTTAACACAGGACATGCTGACAAGAGTATGGAACGAGTTTGATTATCGCGTAGATGTCGTTCGGACCGCTCGTGGTGGTCACATTGAACATTTATAAATGTATGGTAAACAAACTTAATGGTTCCACGGTTCATTTGACTGGTCAACCAAGGTTGTAGGTTGTTTGGTTTTGATATTATAGACCTTTAAAGTTGGGGTATTCTTTTATACTCATCNCAACCAAGGTTGTAGGTTGTTTGGTTTTGATATTATAGACCTTTAAAGTTGGGGTATTCTTTTATACTCATCCTGCACATTAAGCGTTTAACAATTTTCTGAAAAATGTAGGAAAACTATCACGTACATATGGGAAACATCTTTAATTTCTTATAGTGCAATTATTATGAGTAAAGCCCTCATATAATGGATGTTTGTGCCTGAGAAATGCCGGGGGTTATAGGTCGGGTNAGTGCAATTATTATGAGTAAAGCCCTCATATAATGGATGTTTGTGCCTGAGAAATGCCGGGGGTTATAGGTCGGGTCAAATAGTCGGAAAAGACCTTGTCACGTAATCTCGGTTGTTGGACGGGCACTCGACTGATATGGCTGTTCTTAGTGTGTCCTCCAAAGTTCCCTTCTTCTTCATTTCATTCCTTAGTTCTACAATAACTGTACTTTGAACAGTCTTCGGGTTGACCACAGAGAAAGGGATCTAGTTTTAGTTTCAACAGTAGCAGTGTCGCAAGTGTGTGAAGTAACGTCTTAAAAAAAAAAAATTAAAAAATTAAAAAAACCTCAAATTTACGAGTAACCTAACATTTGTCTACCACACAAATGGTTTTCCATACGAGAAAAAACTATTAACCTGTACTCAAGAAGAGACAAGAAAATTTAAGGCTATTTAAGTGGTTAGATATATATATAAAAAAAAAAAATCCAAATTTTACAGTTAATGGATGTTTACGTTTTCAAATATATATGTTAACATAAATAGACGTCGAAGAGANAAAAATCCAAATTTTACAGTTAATGGATGTTTACGTTTTCAAATATATATGTTAACATAAATAGACGTCGAAGAGACTAGACTTTCAAGTTATTTAAATATCCGGCGTACATAGTTAAGTCGTAAGAAATATGTTTCAATGTAACTTGTATACATTTTTTTTGTTACAACAATAGCTGCTAACAAATTTTAAATTTCGTAATATTTTCATGTTAAGTGTAAAATGCTAATAGCATGCTTGGTTTATAATATGCTATCTGCACGGGCGCCAAAATAATTAAATTTCACACGGCATTATTATTAGAAACGTAAATAATTTTCTAATNTATGCTATCTGCACGGGCGCCAAAATAATTAAATTTCACACGGCATTATTATTAGAAACGTAAATAATTTTCTAATACGCTTATTATGAATAATAATATGAAAAACAAATTGAATAACATTTTGAGGACTATGATTGAGGGCAGCTAATTTGAAAACTACTTTTATAATCATCGTCCCGCTGGTGTTTAAAGCCCTTGTCACACTGTCAAATTTTTGTCTTCTAACAGACAATATTTGCCAATAAAATTTGAAAACGAAATACGATCATAAAATTTTTCCGTTCAACATNTTTGAAAACGAAATACGATCATAAAATTTTTCCGTTCAACAAATTGGATCAATTAATTTAGAATACATATGAGAATGTGTTACACTGTCAAATGTTTTACTCGCAGGATCAAGTCTGAATTTTCATTTTTTAAAAATATTTTCAACGTGAGATACTGCAGTTTATGTTTTCTTTACGTGCAGTCCACTGCAGGAAGAGATGTATCAAATTTGTGATGTATTTTGAATACTTTACTAAATTTGAATTTAATTTCTTAGTGATATTTTTGCGCAATGAAATTAAATGCCTCTGAATTCGTAATATTAATTTGAATGAATCACTTCAAATATCANAGTGATATTTTTGCGCAATGAAATTAAATGCCTCTGAATTCGTAATATTAATTTGAATGAATCACTTCAAATATCATTCGTGCTCAATGAAATTCTATTAAAATAATTATCTCCATAACCATATATTTTTCCAGCAATTATTCGACATTTTCAAGTTTCGTGATGTTGGAACCGGCCAATTGTTGCCATCCCGAATTCTTATTGGCTAAGCCCATCAAACATAAAAAAAAAAACTTAAAACCAGTCCATTTTTTCAAAATATTTAATGAAAACTAGAGTTNGCTAAGCCCATCAAACATAAAAAAAAAAACTTAAAACCAGTCCATTTTTTCAAAATATTTAATGAAAACTAGAGTTATCCAACATTCCAAACAAACATGGCGACGATAATAATGTTCAGATGACGCCAGAAACATCCTATTTAATTTGACCANATCCAACATTCCAAACAAACATGGCGACGATAATAATGTTCAGATGACGCCAGAAACATCCTATTTAATTTGACCAACTTTATTTGAAGCAGTTTCAGGGAAAAACTTTACAGTGTAACCGGTCCTCAAAAAGGATCTAAAGAAAACAGCACAACCCAGCAGTAATAATTTTTCCTGTATAAACAATTATTTTTTGTTGTAGCAATACAAAATAAATTTAATCGTGAATACTTTCACACAAAAATGATTAGGGTAAAACCAACCCGGCACCACAGTGGCTTATGACGAGCCAATAACGAACGTCTTAGAGCACAGAAAGTGTGTCTGGTGTAACGTGGATTCCTAGGACGTTGTAAATGCAAGTGCTGCGAATACAGATAACTATTGTTCCTACAGTGGTTAATATATGCGAGTTCACTTCTAATTTGTCATATGAATGCCAATATGTATGTGCAGACCTGTGTGGTAAATAAATCCGGTGTCCACAAATTTAAATATCACACATGTGGTACGGCGTTAAGGGCGACGAAGATGATAAAATTACTTCATTCACTTCTGTCGCATTACATCTTTTTCACTTGTAATGAGAAATAATAGCCTGAAAAACAAATGACAATGGAGAGAATTTACTNATTTTGAATTTATATCCTTTATTTTTACAAATATATATGACAAAATGAATAGGTAAGGATAAAGCTCAAAATAATTATTCATTTCATTAGAAAGTCATGAAGAATATTTATCTGGTATTTATTATGCGGCTCGCCCGTTTTAAATTTTAACTTCTGAGGTAAAATTAAGTCAAAATACTCAGAAGTGGAACTGTTACCACAAGTGAACAAAGTGACGGATTTAAAAGAAAATTGTAACTTGCCATTTTTGTGTCTTCCATAAACATTTTCACTGTAATCAAACAACCGTGACAATAGTCTTCGTAATTTGAACGAATCAAGATTTTATGCTAAAAATATTATATTTGTGCTAAAAAAAAATAGATGTATTCATTTTTTAAAATGATTTGATGTTTCAATGAAGCTATAATCGATATCATATAATGAAAACCAGATAAAATGTTCTAAAAATATATGGTAAAAAAAGGGGGGAGGGGCGATTTCAACTTTTGAACAGTTTGAAGGTAATGGGCTATTTTTTCTCACGTCACTGCCAAATTTATTTAAAAAGTACAAATCAGTGTGCCTGTCAAAATATACGTGGTTACGGGGGGCAAGTGATTATTTCCCCCATTACATATCGGCTCTCGAAATCCCGATGTTAAGAGCCGCCCAGATATCTCCACGTCACTTCTCTTTCTCATGAACGTTTGCAAAGTTGAAGTTGACCAGTATTAACACTAGTTATGTTTCACCATTATCGTATTCCTCTTGCAATTCGTTTACAGTGGTTAGCGATACCCCAAATACATTTTCACTTAGAAAAAAAAAAACGAAACAAAAAATCACACGTGGAAAAAAAATACAGTTACGATAGTTATGACTGGAGTTCAACGACGATTACGTGAAAAGATAGCTCTTTTTCGGCACTGGAATGTTACAAACCACAAGTATATCATACAGTTCCGGTTATATATTTCTTCTGCAACATTAATAAGAATAAAAAAAACTACTACGATAAACACGTCCCCAAAAAACGATAAAACTAGTTTGAAATGCTTTGAGACGGGATGCATCATGATGTAACACAGTTGCGTCATCCTTTTACGGATAACTAGTCCGTAAAATTACAGCGCATCGGACGCTTGAGGTTCGCTCGCAAATAGTCACCGTCTTTGTTTCTCCTAAATACCGGATCGTGTAATTGCGCGGTTCTGAAGGCCAACCGGCCGTGCATCCATCTTTCATTGTCCGGGGCGCTATTTTCGCTCGTAAATATACTGCGCATGGAATTCTGCGTGGAGGCACAACGCGCGCCAGATAATTTAATTAAAGCAACTCGACCGCGGAAAAAAAAAAAGATACAAAGCTCGTTATTTCAAGCCTTCCCTTGTCCCTCATAACGCCATGAAGCGTTATTTCGCTCTGCTCATACCAGTCACGAATGCTTTCACGCATGAAGGTACAAGTATGAAATAATGAATTATTAGCGCAGATCTGTTATCTAGAAAAAAATTGTAAATTTTTTCTGACAAATTATTTGTAATTTTACAAATTCTTGTAACAGAATTATTCTTGTTCCCTTGTAAAACTACTCGTTTGTAAAACTACACAAGGGCCGTGTTTGTCACATACCCCAAGAAATGTTTGTACTATACTGGCCCGTTTCCACGAGCTTTAGCAAAATGGCGGACACTCAACAACGTAAAACCGCATTCAGCTGTTTGTGCAAAAACTGTGGGTGATTTAAGTGTAGCTGCGTGCAAAAAGAAATGTATTGCAAGTTTGTATACCGTAAAACACTTAAAACGACTCAAATAATCATAATAAAACAACAATTTCAATAAAACGTGACCGTACTAATCATTATGTGTTAATGTTTCCAAGCTACACAGAACGCTCTTAATACCTCGTTGTTGAAAGCCGTCAAAATCTCTTTACTAAAAAACAGAACTCTTAAAATGAAATGAATGTACCTATTCTTCTTAACCAAATAACTTCATTAATATTTTATACGTACTTGCAGCTATATTTACAATAAAAATAAGTTCTAGGCTCGCGAATCAAGTTGGTCTTGTTATTAAGGGTGCCGGCTAATAATACCATAATTTCTAGTCCCCGTGATGGCAAAGTGTAAATTTCTTTTTTCGTAAATTATATTTAGAAATATTTCATTTTAGTTATTCTCTGTTATTAATTTGTCACATTTCTTTTCTAGAAGAATAAAAATATTATGTACACTTCTCAATAGTGTCAGTTCTAATACAAGAATATAATTTGTAATATTACAAATATATGTTTTGAAGATTTTACAAGATGACTCTTCGTAGTTTTACAGAGGATTTCCTTGGCAAATAGGTTTCCAAAAATTTGTCATGTGGAAGTACAAAAAAAAATTTAGAGTCTTGGCGTTCGTGGAATCAGAACCGTGGGGAGGGGGAAACGAAAATTGCAAGCTAAGACAGAAGAAAAATGGCAACATAAATTCTATAAGCCTCCGGTATTTGATATGGAGCCATTCGCTGCTGCTACGATGACCAGTGGTTGCGAACAAATAAAAAATTGTAGCTCGTCGTTTAAAGAGTGCAGGCAATAAAACTTTTATTCGCACGTAAAAAAAAATTACAAGTTTCCCAGTTACTCCAGCATGTTCAACAAACTGATGAAGAAACCTATGAAATGATGCAGCATAACTTCCTCGCATGAAATATTCAGTTTCGCTCCCAATATTTAAAGGATGTCATTACTAGAAATATCATGTTAGTGTGTATACCGACACTTCTGCCAACTATAATAATCAGAATTTCTTTCAAACTATTGACGATAATTTTAACTTCACTTTATCTGCTCGTTCTTAAGGGCATTGGCCACAAAAATAATTTTTTAGACATTATCTGCAACTACTTTTTCTTCAAGTAAAATTTTTCTAAATCGTATGATTTTTACAAAATGTCACCTCATCCTCCGACCAGACTTTTCTGCATTCAGAGACATGCATTATTGCTATTCCGGGGAGTCAAAATTTTACCGTTTTTGTGATGGATAAATAAAATAAACCAAATTATTTGCAGAAAATTTAAGAAGGGAATCTAAAAAGTTTTGTCTTAATTCATTTTAAGGCACGTTTAGCAAAAGTTGTTTTACAAAAATTCGGGGACAGCCACGATTAAAAAATATGCAAAAATCATTATTTTCAGAAATTTATTGAAATTGAAGAAACATTTCCTTGTACGATTTTATAGACGTCTTGAAGTAGATTTTGGAATATTCTTTCATTGTGAATTATGCCATTACTTTACATAGGTTAGTTTATGTTATTTTTACACATTTAAAACCGGTAAAATTATGATTTTGTAATGTATTTATGCGACAACTATGATCTATTTTTTTTTGAGCAAAGAGTACTTACAATTAATGTCTAAAAGTTAAACAGTAAGCGGTACAAATCTATAATAACCATTTTTTTCGTGGTCTGAGTGCGTAAGGCTGCTAGCGAATATCTCGAGCGAGTAGCAGGCCCTTGGTATTTTAAGTGCTTTAATAAAAAATTTAATTGAATTTTATTGGACATATTTTAAAAGGCTGGATGCCAATTCAAAATAGGAAACGTGAAAATTAAGAGCAAAGTGCGGCTGTCGTGTATATAATCCTCGTTAATTGGAACGCATTAAAAATAATTGGGGTTGTGTTTCCTTTACGCGTCTTTATGGGCTGAGTGAATTTTAAAATTTTAATTAAAGTTTGTTCCTAGGAGCGACGTTTCTACCTTTATTATTATTAGTCAACTTTTTGTTTCCCGAAATAAACTGCTTAGGTAAGTTATTACACGTGCTACGGCCTGCAATAAACTTAATTAATAACCGGCTCGTCGTAAACCCTCTTGTCTGCTGCTTGATGGTCGTGCGGGAACTAAAAGGATTTCATTATCAGGCAATACAACTATGTTAAAGGATGTTCCAAGTTTATTGAGCACTTTTGGAAGCCCTGGTTGAGGGCGCCGCCGTGGTTAACACGTTTGAGGCCGATAAGTGAGGGAGCGATAAGGGTCACACTGCCTCGCTCATCAAGTGCGCCATCGCCGCTATTTGCAAAGCTCCGATTGGCGAGCAGCGTTCTCGTTGTACTGCGTGTATCTATGTCACTTCAAACTTTGATAGTATAATTTCATTGGTAGAAAGTCTATAGCAAGGTTTAGTGCATGCCATCGAGTTCTTATGTATGTATACAGAGTGATTCTAAAACCATGGGACAAACATTGAGGGGTGGTAGAGCTCACTTAAACAAACAATTATTGTACAGGGATATATGGGCGGGAGTGACGCGTTGAGGCAAAAACACAAAAATAATACATGAAATGCAACACATTGTTTATTTACAACGTCGCCGCTAAATGCCTTTTTACAACACTGTTTATGATAATTTCTCAAAATTGCTACCACTGACAGTAATGCAAGCTTGGTAGCGTCGGTGGAGTGATTGACGAACAGATTCAAATACGCCGGGTATTTCACGCACGCCACCATTGTCAGCCAATCACGCCATATGTAGAGGTCACCAAGCATGCGTGACTGTTGGTGGATGCATTTCCAACAACTTTTTTTAAACATTTTCTGTACGGAATTACTCGTTAAGTATGCTGCTAATGAACATTTGATGTTTCCGTTAATGTGTTATGTTTTTGTGTTTGTACCTCAACGCGTCACGTCCGCCCATATATTCCTATACAATAATTGTTTGTTTTAGTGAGCTCTACCACCCCTCAATTTTTGTCCCATGCTTTTAGAATCAACCTGTATAACGCGTATATTTTGAGATACTTTGCTTTGAAAAAAAAAACCGTCTTTATTGCTATATTGGAGTGCTCTGAAAGGCTGTTTCACACGTGCGTGCCGTCTTGAAAGTAACCAACACACATAATGTGAAGTCTGTGTAATTTCCGCAGTTCGGCACATTGGACGCACGTCTAATCGTTTCGTAAAAGAACCTGGATTTCAAACACCCTTCAACGCAGCTGAAACGCCAAATAGGCGGGCCCCTTAACACTTAATTGCATTCTCATTTTGTATGTTCTTCCACTATATGTAAAATGAGCATTGCGTGAAACCTGTCACTTTATTCATACATCAATCAAGTATAAACGTAAAATTTTTAGGGGTGTAAGTGTGTTAAAAATGTGCCAAATCGTGTCCTTAAACGCCTTAAATAAAAAGAAAATAAACTAAACATATTCTGCATTCAGAAATTTATACATCACAATTTTCATTTGACGTTAATACGCGGAACTAGATTTAACGATTCACTGCCGACCTTACTACAAGTGTTTCAGTCAGTGCTTGCATTAAAATATAATATGTAGCTACGGGCAGTAACTTCATTCAGGTGTTGACTTCAAAAGTGTCTAGCTAACCGCAAACAGCCCCTAATTGTGCGACGGTAGTGTTTGTGCTCCATCGCGTGGTATTTCAAAATGTTAGACGCCGTATGTTTTAAAGATGTAACCTGTTTCTATGCCGAGCGAGTGGGTAGAGTGGTATGACGATAGACTCGCATTTGGGGGCCCCCCCGGTTTAACTGCCGGTGCCGTCGTTCTGATTTCTAGTTTCCGAACTCACCCCAAAAGAATAAAGGCATGGTTACTTCATAACAACTGTCTATCACTCGCCTGTTCCTGCTTTTTTTTTTTTTCTTTCAAACTACTAGTTTTTTCTGAAATGAACCGGCGTGTCGACAAGAAGGTATGCAATAAGTGAAATAAAATAACACATTTCTTAAGAACGGACAACATCGACTCATATTTGTGTGTACACCCCGTATTTCATATCTTCAAATCAAAAGACGGAAGGCGTCAGTTCAACTTGGTTTCCTAATGTCATTAACGAAGAACACATTTAAAGAACACGTACAGTACGACATGTAACACAATATTATTTTTGGTGCTGCAGTTAACATTTTAAAAATAATTAATACGCTTTTTTCAAAGAGCAATGCTACAGATAGCTGTTTAAAGCATAATAATATGGATTCAGACATGCCGACCTGTAAGTCCAAATCGAATCTGTGGCTACCTAGGGCTATACCTATCAAATGATAATTAGGTTCAAGTTAAGCGAAGTTTCTCTGCAAACGATACTAAAACACTTTAAAATCGCACTGTAAAATTGTTCTTTCAGTAAACTTCCTGAACTGTAATAAAATATTTTCAGCTACACGTATTGGAACTTTGCCATGCGTCAAGCGTATAAACTACCGCTCTACACTACTGGGAAATTCACTGGGCGTTTGACTCTTGCCTGAACAAATTTGGGAAAGCTACAATGAATGCATGGTAAAAAAAAATGCCGTTCGTACTTTTTCAGTACTCGTGCATAATTACCTGGCATTTTTTTTTTAAATTTAATATAGCGCTGCACGGAATGGAAAACGCTTATAATTAGGGCCAGTGACTTTTCGCGTAAAAATCGGAGCACACAGTAGATTTCTAAACTATATACACACCTCAGCTGTTGTTATAACTGCATTGGCTGCTGGTACAGTGTCCGTCTTTGACCAAGCCACTCAGGACTAAGTAACTCCGACACCGAACCTTCGTGATTCGTGTGCAAACGGTTAACACGGGCTAGAACACATTTTAGCCAATCAAAGAAACTGGACGACCCTACAGTGTTTGAACTGTATCTTGATGGAAATATACTNCTAGAACACATTTTAGCCAATCAAAGAAACTGGACGACCCTACAGTGTTTGAACTGTATCTTGATGGAAATATACTTTTACCACGTAATATTACAATTTAAATTTTAGTTTAATAGCATTACTGCAGTTTCTATGGTAATGAGAATTGAGTTCTTGTTAACGAGTTTTCTTCATAATCCTATTTGCTGCACATTGCACCGGCAGCCCGAAACAGAAAGACGGGTTTTATTTTTGGCATTCAAGCTAACTTGGGGTCATGTAATTTTGGTTGGAGGGTCAGAAGATCCTTTGCTTCGAAGAGCAAGTGGTACACAAAAGGCTTAATTAATTTAATGTATGAAACTGGACTAACTTGTGCATAAAATCCTTGCACCGAACTCAAAGACCCTTTCTAAAAGTTGAACTTAGGCATGCTTCTGGGAACTTAGTCCACCTGCAACTCTTATGATTACAGTACATTGAGAATATCAACACAATATTATATCCCAGCCGAATTTTACCGAGCTAGCAGTATAAATAAGTATGTGTTCAGTATTTATAATTTGTCGACGAACTCTCGGATACAGGCATTTAAAAAGTCACCTTTACATCACGNAAGTATGTGTTCAGTATTTATAATTTGTCGACGAACTCTCGGATACAGGCATTTAAAAAGTCACCTTTACATCACGATGTTACGTGTTAGAAAACTATATACGTTCAAGATGCATATACCGTTCAACGATATACGTTTTTATGTTGGTTTAACGTTGGAGACCCCTCCTCAGTTAGCCTTTTAGCATCTAATAAGATCATTAACATGAAGAATTAAAATTAAATTCTAATTTAAAATACATTTTCACACATTGAAACACGCATTAAACCTCTAAGTCGCGGATGAATATACAATTTAAGACGTGANGAAGAATTAAAATTAAATTCTAATTTAAAATACATTTTCACACATTGAAACACGCATTAAACCTCTAAGTCGCGGATGAATATACAATTTAAGACGTGACAATTAACAAATGTTTTTTTCCGGAAGTGTACTAGTTTCATCATGCGCTTCATCATATTGTCAGCAGTTCTTTATGAGACTAAGGATTGTAGTCTCAGAAACGATTATTATCAGTCATACGCGAGGGACTTATATTGGACGCTGTGTGCTGCTATGTATAGTTTATTCGCGGTTTCTTCATATTTTTTTAAATAAAACTTTTGAAAAATCGCCCTTATGAATGACGTGCTTGATTGTTTCCTAAACACCCCCTCCTGTATATCACAAGCATTTTATACTTGTGTAAGCATAAAAGTACGTTATTTTTGGTTAAATTGAACTTTTACTTGCAATTTATCTACAACATACATTTCATTTATAATTATTTTTAATAAAAAAACGGGAAGAAAATAGTTATTTTGGTAACGTCTGGTAAGAAATTGTTCTCCTGCAAAATATTATTCCACTGAGTGCGCACATATGTAGTGTGTTGTCCCTTCGGTGTAAATTTCTAGACTGGGTTAAGCTTTGCTTGCACGAGACGGAAGAATATCTCTGGACGTGGAACTTTAGCAGAGCTTCAAAGAAGTTGGAAGTAACCGTGAAAGGACTACAAAGTGTCGGTCATCAAAGTAACTTCCCGTCCTGCGTCCGATACACCAAGTGTTTTTGAACACCGATAATGCACGGCAATAAATAAAAAACCTTAATAAAAAACGAAATTATATGTACCACATTTCCCCTGAAGCAATTATTAAGGCAGTTACGCGCCTTCAAATATTGAATTTATAAGCGATTTTTGTACGAAATATTATAAACCACTCGCAATTCAGCAACAAATAGGATGTTCTGTGGAACGGAGGTCCAATACCTCTGAAAACGTAGTTGGCAATATCATTTTTCCTTCATGGTGAAAACGGGGGTTGGCATCAGGTTTCTGGATGAAACATTGCAATCTTAAGACGTACGCGATTTTTTAAGACATTTTATGAATCAGCACGTCTAAATCAACCAAAAAAAAAAAAAAAAAAAAAAAAAGGCCATCTCGCTGGAACAATTTCAAGTGAAGCGTCTTCGAGAAATCCATGCCTAATTCTCAAAACAGAATGTCCGTTGCCTGCCAAGTGGCCAATACACAGTAGATATAAAGGTATTTTAAATTATAATTTTGCGGCGGTGCACAGCTCCTTTCAAAAATCGCTTTTGGGGAAAAGTGTGCGTCCATTTTTGACTTACATTTTCGCGTAGGATAAACCTTCTGGAGTTTACCGGTGTTGTTCAAAACAACCTTGTATATAATACACACCATTAACTAATGAAAGTAACATCATATATAACATTTCCTGAATGATCAGAGAGTGAATGCTAGCCGTCGGTATCCCGCGCTAGCACAAGGATTTTTTTTTTTATTATTTCGAACATCAGATTTTGGATATTTTCCCCCACCTAGTGCGAGTAGAATCGTGACATACAAAATTAAGAGAAGAAAAAAGGAAAACTAAATTATGAGCGCCTGAAAGGAATCCTCAATGAATTTTAAACCCTCATTTCTCGCAAACCATTTATCCGATTTTAATGATCGACATATCTTTCGATTCCCTTTTATATTCTCTACAACACGAGATTCAATCGGATCCGGTTAAGTAAGAAAGTTTCAAGAGAAATCGAAAATGGTCAGAAATGAACAAAGGGCTACTCCAGTCCCCCAACTCCAGCGCGCCCTTTTACGATCTCGCGTGTCGTCTTCGCGCGAACGACAGGAAGAAGGGTGGCGGCGACCTCGCGAGGTCACCAGCTGCAGCCTCACTTCGGCGCGCGCAGGGCGGCCAACATTGCGGCATCGGCTCGTCTACCTCGCCCTCTACAAGTTCGTTCGGTCGCCCGCTAAAGCCGCGAACCCCTTCGACGTCCACTTTCAAGTTTTAATTTCAACCGCTACAAAAGAGCAAGTTATTTTATTTATCGCCTGACGAGTGCTCGCGATCCTTCAGCCGTAGCTTACCGACACGATGGATGCACACGAGAAAAGTTATTGTGCAGTTTTGTTCACTGTTACTTCCCACTTTTCTGAAGGCTTGCTGAAGTTCTACTTTCACGCAATTCCTCCGGCTCGTGCAAACAAACTTCAACTAAGTCTAGATAATTACGCCAAAGGGACAACGCACCACATTAGTGCACTCTAAGTTCCATGCTATTTCTAATTAGGTATTACCAACATACACGTCACAGAGAGGGAGCACAGCAGGAAACCCCACCACTCCATGACAGAGACCTTCAACTCCCCTTCCTTCCATTCCACTCATTTAAGCAAAATGAGTCTCACCAAAAATCTTTAAGCAGCAGAGTTTAAATAGCAGAGTACAAACAGATAACGCAATCGCAATAAATTGCGACAATTCAACCATCCCCTGATATGAATTGGAATACAAGATAATTAACCCCCAAAATTGTAAAAAAATTAACCAAAAAACTGTTAGTTTTCTTTGCCTTTATCTCCAGGTTTATTGTTTTTNGGGTTTATTGTTTTTTTTTGTCATAAATTGCCCTTATCAAAAATACAAGCATTATAAAAATACAAATAGCCAAACAGGCTTTAAAATACGTTACAATNAGGTTTATTGTTTTTTTTCTCATAAATTGCCCTTATCAAAAATACAAGCATTATAAAAATACAAATAGCCAAACAGGCTTTAAAATACGTTACAATTATAATGTTTGTTATGAAAATTACATGAAGTTACATTTAATAATGGGCTCTAATAGCTATACATAGTTAGCCCAAATATTATACCATTGCAAAATTACCGAATGTAAAAATTAACTTATGTTAAAATTTTTCCTTGTACATTCCCCATAAAATACCCTCATCAAACATGGCAGAATATGCCTTCTGCGAAGTTACAATGTTCTCATCGCGAGGTCCTTAACCATTCCTCTCTCCCAAGACGAAAGACAACCTCCTTTTATAGTTGGGAAACACGTTGACCAGGGTATTGAGGAACATCCCACGTGGTTTCGTTGTGGTTCGAGCCCAGTAACAGTAGAATCCTGATGACGTCGAAGGTAGCGCCGTTCGGTTACTAGACGCCATAAATATACGTTGGAAGGAGGTTGGCATCGGCGGAGTGAGGGGTGGGGGCAGCTTCAAGCCTCCTCACCTGCAGTCTGCGCTCGCCTGCCAAGCCACGCACCCGCATCGGTACCAACGTCCACAAGGTAAGCCTCAGCCACCTCGTCTATCTATTCCCGTGTTAGGACGTACAATTTTCTGCGCTGATATTATTGCTTGACGTGCGGTGTTCTACCACCGTCACAAACCTACTTTCTCCCGGTTTATAAACATAAATTATAAATTTAATATAATTTATCAATAAAATAAAATCAAAGGTAAATTTCAAACATAAGATATTTTCATGTTAAGAAAAGTATAAAACCGTTGTGATACATGACACATTTAGGAAACAACCAAACACGTAATACATGGGGTGATTTTGTGAAAGGTTTGATTCAAAAAATGTGAAAATACTGCGAAGAGACTATATATAGCTCTGTTACATTAGCAGTAGCCAGTTATAAAGTCTCGGCGTGTCAACAGCGGCTGTTTACGGTAAAGTAAGAACTTCTGAAATCAACTTTTGGAAAAAGAACTGCCTGTAACTACAAATATGCTGCAGTGCACACTCTCATGCCAGTTCCTCGTTAGGTTGGCAGCGAATTTATTTAAAAAAAAATTGTTCTAAGACCTGACGTTGAATCGTGAACGTACTGTTTACATCTATGGCCACTGTAATTGATGTTTTATATTTTATACACATAAAAGTACGAAGTTTCATATTAGTAACGTGTTTACTTTCCTAACATTTCGATGGTTTCATCTGGGTTGTGTATGAACAAAGTGATCAGGCACGTCGCAATGTTAATTTTACATACGGTGGAATGGTACAAAATAGGCTGAAAGGTAGATCTTAAACAGGGTTTTGTAAATTACTCAATTAACAATGAAAAGCTTATACCAACAGGAAACTTACTACTGTATCTGCATTGGTTTCTGACAGCGTGCATACCGATCCGTGGCTGCGGCCTTGGTAGACAGAGAGTGAGTGAGTGATTTGGGCGGCTCTTAACATCGAGATCTTGAGAGCCAATGAGGTTGAAGCGAGGTGAGATATGGAGCAGCGCCAGAATGAAATGGCGGCGAAACTGGAGATCCCCGAGAAAGCCCGCCAACAAGCGGAATCGTCCGGCACGATTCCCACATGTGAGAATCCGGGAGCGACCCCACCGGGAATCGAACCCGGTTCTCCTTGGCGGGAGGCCTGACCACTACACGACCTCTGCCCCTCACTACCACTAGAGTGCCTATTAAATAAGAATGTGACATGGTGTCCTCGCGTGTACGCTACTAACGTGCTTTATAAAACTTAAAATGATATACGTCGTCTATAAAAGTGAAATTTTACTGTAAATTAGTTTACACCGTTCTCATGCAGTCACTGGTTGTAACAGTAACAGTGATTTACATTCAGGGTGAATTACATTAGCCGAGGCACTATCAGTCTACTGATCAGCCACTTCGTAGCAGATAATTAGCTAAATTTACTAGGATTGTTATTTACTTAAATGTAGTTACTGGATAAAATCTAAGGTAACATTTTTTTTCAGTTTTATTGAGCAGAAAGGAATTGGAATTTTAAGTAAAATTATGGAGCAGCGAAAAAAACATAGCAAATTTCCTACGGTGTATCCAGATTCGTAAGGAAATAGATTTTAATAACTTTTTTTAATTTCCCAAATTATTAACAACGGTCTGAAGATACACACAGTTATTATTTACAAAATACAAATATCTGTCCCTACTATTAACATAAACTTATTTATACAGATAAACGATTCAAAATGTTTATTGTCATACATTTAAATCATTCCAAATTGTTCGTCACTCACGAAACTAGTCCCACTTCCTTACAGTCCAGCCAGTAAGTCATAGTATCTGCTCTCTGCACTCGCTGGTCACTGCGCCGTCACCCGTCTTCCGTCGCCGTGCTCACGCGGCACAAATGGCCATTCAAGGCTGCCAACACAGAGGCACGCGGCGTGCTTTTATAGCTGAGGTGCCCTGGCCCAGAGCGTCCTTCGCACCTCGAGTCACGCGCGATTGAGGCGATGACCTGAAAATTCGCCGAATGGCTCCCAAGTAATCCATTCTTCCAGAGACGGGAGTGACGTCAGTCCGGTTATCGTTATCGCGGAACTTACGTTGACTCATTATCCTCTCCACAAGATACCGGTGACTCATTCTCCTCTCCGCAAGATACCGGTGATGTCATGCTGGACACACCCCAGGTGAAGAGGGGAAGGTCACGTAGGTGAAGCGGCCGCACGTAACACTATTAATGGATTGCAACCAGCATTTGCCTGAAATGGGATTGGTGCACTAATTCGAGGGAAAAAAACACCCACAATGCACTCGACCAGGACCGAACACATAACCTGCTTAATGGACTTCACAGGTTATCGCATGATCAAACAACTCGGAGATACAGTTTTGTAGCGCACGAAAAGTGCCTCTTCAAATAATTATAACATATCAACCCCAATCACTAATTTGCACACTTTTGAAAACTTGTATACTCCATTTCAATGAATTAAAAAAGTTGTTTTTTCTTCTGTGAACTGGGTACGTCAGGATTAGTTTAAATTGCGTTTCATCCACCTCTTAGAGTCTTCTGAATACAGACTGAATCAACCTGGATCTGAACATAACATCTCGATCGCCACTGTGGATCGATAACTACGAGAATTTGTTAGAAACAACACACCCCTTGTGATGTGCACATTCACATCATTTATTTAACATAAGTTTTTGAATACATATATTATATTATTCCTATAAATTTCACATAAAATATTTCCTTCCACGTATATTTTTATAACAGGAAATATTTACTACAATACATTAAGTATTTTCCCTTATTTTCAAGATAGTACGTTGTTAAATATTTATTGCATGTTTTGTAAGTGTTTATTTTTAACCAAGTTACTTGATTAACGAATATATTAAATTATTTTTCGCTAACATCCGCAGATTCAGGCCAGAACAATGTCCAGAGAGACTTATTAAAAATATATACTAATAAAAAAAAACACCAATTATGGCCATCCTGGGGTAGCTCCCAAAATCCAAATGTACATCCAAATGAGGGTTTCAGACAAACCCATCTAATTAGTTAGGGTTCTTCCATCTTAGGAAAGATGGTGGCGTTTGGTGTTCTTGTTTGAATACATCATCATGCTAATTCAGGCCTGCCACAGATTAACAACCTTTAATTTCCCTGATTTTTCCAAGTATTGCAGACGAAAATGTCCACATTTACTCAGCGATCGTTAAAAATAACGGAAAGGGCTCTGCCCTATAAAATATTATTAATATGGTACATGCAGAATTTACTAATCCTGAAAAGTATCCAGAGTTAGCTGTTGTGAACAAAATGGAACTTACATTTAATTCCAAGAAGGATATTACATTCCTATTTTATTATTTTGTATCTAACTCTCTTTTACTCTGAAGGCTTTCTCCAGCTTTAAAAAAATGTGTTGAAATGGAGAATGTTCATAATAATAAATGAGATAGTAAGTTAAGCTCTATTCGTAACAATGTTAACTTTGTCGAACTTCAGGGCAGTTGAACGCACAGTTTATTTCTCGACATGGAGCTCGATGCCGGAGGGCCATTAGGTCGACTAACTACCAGTTGTGAACTTAGCCACACCGAAGACCAGAGAAGCTGGTCATTAACCCACTCTCCTGACAAACTTCTTGATGCAAAAACCATGAGATGTCAACAAACAGAATGGAACTCACCGGGCAAAATGAATCCCGAAGTTCAAACTTATCAGACCTTTTTCTATCCAGAGTTTGCAGATCCTTGGTAGTCTGCGCATGTAACAGGAATTTCTTGTTAAGTTTTATTAGGTTTACACTGACGGAATTGGCGCAGTTAGAAGTCACTTTCATTAAAACTAACAAAACACTTTTATTAAATGCATTCTCGAATATGAACTCAAGGAACATGCTTATTATTACGTTCGCCTTTACAACTGCAAAATTACGGATAAGAAAAGGCAACGGTCAATACGCGAAGGAAAAAGATTTGTTGTTTCACGTATGCTCGTCATGTATACTATAGACTAACGATTGCAATACTAATGATTTCAGTACTAATGGTTACAGTATGCACTGTAGTATTCTGAAAGATATCTGTTTGCGCTTGATGAGGGGAATGGGACGAAGAGACAGCATTATAATATATGGCACGTAATAACGACAAGAGTAATAATGTCTTGCTTTCAGTCAGTTTATACTCATTCGGCCATCTTTGTTGGCGTGTGTGTGTGTGTGTGGGAGAGAGAGAGAGAGAAAGAGAGAGAGAGACACACATGGGGCTCTAAGGCTAACTTTCATAGGTATATAAAATACGTTATTGCATAATAAACACCACACATGTGTAGATGAAGAGGAAATAATTTCAGCCACGAAACTTGGTGCTGTGAATCCACACAGAGAATTAAAGTGGATAGAAATGTGTACCATGTCTGTATCGATGTTTTAAGTTTTACCACTCTTTGTAGCGTCAGGATTAACATCGACACGGCTACTAGGAGAGTGTTAAATGCGGTTTATGAGCGAGTTTGTTGATATTATGGTCTGCGCAGTAAATGATTTACAAAGAAAATTCATTCTTGAAGGTGTAATACGTTTCAACCACTTTCGACAATTTTCAAAGCGATTTTTTTTAGCGGCACGAAAAAGTGATAATGGAAAGACAATTGAACGTAAGTACACTGATGATTATTCGCACTCGTATTTATTATAAATTGATTCTATTAAATAGGATTAACTATTAAAGTTTGTTGAGCCAAAACAATGTTTATGAACAACTTCACATCTGCGCGTCTCTGAGAATCAGCGTTTTTAGTGTTAAAGTTGCGTGTGCTTATTCCGCTGCCAAGTTGGCCCTAATGATAACTTGTCCATATATACTTCAAAAGTTGTTACAATTAAAACGTAAAAAGGCAACAAGTTCAAAGCCGTTTTTTAAAACTTTATGTTAATTGTTTAAGTAAATCCTTTCTGTTGCTCTCTGAACTGGGAAAAAATTTCGTTGAAATAGCTTTAAAAATGTTATTTCTGGGATTATTATTTCGATTCTCACATGCATTACGTTATCACTCATGAATTTCTTTGCTTAAGGCCCACATACAAAGTAGTGGGTCTTAAGCACTGCGAACGCCGAATCTCTTAGATAATTGCTCCAAACCGTAAGTGCTACGTATTCGCTTGAGACAATTGTCGGTTAAGTGTTTCGTGTAGGTGATAAAAACTGCGTAGTTCCACTAAGCTTCCTCTGAGAACGAGAAGAAATTACCAACTTTTCTAAGGCATGCATCCTGTGTCGATGCGAGGTAACACGACCTACGTAATTTTGACCAAAATTTAAGTGCAGCTACTTAAGCAGCCAGTATTCATCTTTATGCGTGTCTTTTAAATATTCAGAATCAGGACTTTTTAAAATACATATAATAAAGTACAGGGAGATATGCAAGGTATAAAATAAGGGGAATGAAAGCAGGGCAGAGAGGAATGGGAACACACAGAGAAAGGTGGTGATTTAATTTTATTTTTACCTGGAAAACCGGCGCTAAAGAGTAAAGGGCATTTACAGGTGAATGGCTTTTACTTTTCAGTTATTGGATACAAATTAAATGCCCAAAGACGTCAGTACTGATACATGTGGCAAAACCAAGCAGAAGATTGAGTGAGTGAAGAGATTTAGGCAGCTCTTAACAGCGAGGTCTTGAGAGCCGATGAAGGTGATTGAGGTGAGTATGGAGCCGTGCCAGAATGAAAGGACGGGGGAAACGGGAGACTCCCGAGAAAACATGCCGACCAGCGGCATCGTTCAGCACGATTCCCACAGGAGTGACCCGGCCGGGGATTGAACCCGGTTCGCCTTGGTGGGAGGCGAGTAGGCAAACCGCTCAGCCACCGCGACTCCAACAAGCAGAAAAAACTTTTCATAACAAAGGGTACAATCTAAGAACTTGTTTGCATGTTTAACTCATCGTTGTAAACGTCTGCTGAGAAAACAAGACAGGTAGATTTTTTTTCCCCATACGTCCACGATAGCTTTCCTTAATTTTTTCAGGAAAGAGTGAAATTACGTATTTGCAACCTAGTGTATCGTGAACTTTCCAAACCGTGCGCATGTTAAACACTTTCATTACAATTTAGGAAACAGAAAGAAAAAAAATTTACAGTGTTCAGGGCAATGACAAAATGGGTTCTGCTCAGGTGTTAACAAGACCATTGAAGTCTAACCAAGTGTTGCGAAATAAAACGTTTCTAGGTATTCGTATTAGTAAATAAAAATTCCGACAGTAAAATGTTTTCGAGACATCACTTGACTACACTATAAGAAATAATCCGCAAACTTACCACATAATTGTATACCTGGATAGTCTATTCGCGATTTCTTCACGTTTTTGAGATTCAAACCTTTGGAAAATCACCCCATTTATTAAGTTCTAGGTTTTTTTTTTCTAAATATGACATGCACTATAGACGGTTTTTATATTTCTGTTCACGTTAAAGTACCTTATTTTAAGTTAAAATAAATTTTTACTTATATTAAATTAACAAATAAATTATAATAGTTCATTTATAAATAGCATGAACGAAATTGAGAAAAGATAGTTATGTTATACGAAATAGTTCTTATGCAATATATTAGTACACTATGTGCTCGCGAATGCGGTGCGTTGTCCCTTTGGTGTCATTTTCTAGACTTGGTTAATATTTGTTTGCATGAGGCGGAGGAATATCATGAAAACAGAACATTAGCAGGGCTACAGAGCAGTTATAAGTAACCGTAAATGGACTATAGTGAGAAAGCATAAACGGAAAAGTTTTTTTTTTCCCATAAATCTACGATAGTGTTCCTACATATGATTAGGAATGTCAAAAGCGTACGTAAGTTGGCAACTTTGTACAGTAGCGACGCCCAATATCCCTGTATTTGCAGCCTGATATGTGGTATCACTTCCATACTATGCATATGTAGATTTATTTGCGGTGTAGGAAGTCATCCCAAAGAACCGGCGAAGTCTTCTCCGGGCGAAAGTTTTCTACTTCGGGGCGATCTCGGACTGTTGACACGCAGTGATGTGAACTGTACTATAATTATAGCATACATACTATAATTTAAAGCTTTATACGATGCACTATAGCACGTTCATTATAGTACGCAAATATACTGTAATTTAAAATGAGCCCTAAATAGTATCATGATACTCATTATCCACAACGATACGTACTTCATACGTCAACGTAGCGAGTATACGGCCAAGGAAACACTAACATGAAGGTTTTATAAATACATTACAATACAAGTAATAATAGAAACACCTAATACGTTGAGTACTAAAGTAGCATTTTTAATAATATCATTTTTAGTTTAACGTAATATATTTATAAGTTGTAGAACATATTAATAAAATAAATCTGACGTTATTTATCAAAAATACATAACATAGTAAATCTGAAATGGCTGCCAAAATAATTTTCATTAACGCACTATAATTTTGTACTAAATGCTATTAATTTCACAGACTTGTACTACTTTTTTAACTTCCTGGGTTCACATCCCTGCGAGAAGTTGGCAGTTCGCCTGAGGAAGTCGGTAAAAGGGGGGTCGCGTGTTGCCAACCGGACGGGCCGCCCCTAACAAGGGGTGCCATCAGGCCCAAAAGTTGG
>NQII01001461.1:83656-114954 GCA_002778355.1 Clitarchus hookeri
CAGTGTTGACCGAACCCACCCGAGCGGCGATTGTCCGCAAACTGAATTACGGGCGCTTTTCGGACGGCCAACATAACAAATCCAGCGAAAACAAAAGAACGGTTTCGCATACAAGAAGAGCACATCGCACACACACACGCGCGCACCATTTGCTGCGATAAAAAAAAAGAGAGAGAGAGCACAGAAATAAACCTACGCGGACGCGAGGGGAAATCTCTGTAGCTATTGCGAACAAAAAAAAAATTGCTAATGTTCTAAATAACACGACATTGTGGGGCCTTCACAAAGGTTGACGAAAGAGAGAGAAGTGTGAATATAGCCAAACTGCAATTACAATACTGTTGTGATTTATCAACATGACCCATCTAAAACTCATCGATATAATTGGTTCCCGACTGACATACATTTTTGGGCATTTGTGAACTTTGTAACTACACGTGGTTTTTTTTCACCGGATTGTTTATTTAGTAAGGCTGTTAAAAGGGTGGCGTGAATTTGCAAAGAGCTGTCACCCTGTCAATGTTTGTCTAATTTTGTATATGCCAGTCGGTTTGAAGACTGTTCTCAGTGGCAGTAAGTTACGGTGTCGGTAGCAAGTTTTAGAATCAATTTTCTAAAAGCTAGTCGAGCAATCCGATAAAAGGGATGATAAATATTTCCTTGTTTCATTTCGTTTTGAGATACGTTATCTTGACAGTGCCATCCATAAGAATTTTGATTTTTGCATCAAATAAAAAAAATATTTTAAAAAAACTCTGATAACGGGATTTATAGCTTAGGCTCGTCAGTATCTCCCACAATTTTGTAATACACACATAGGATCTGTTCGAAAAATTTCAACATTAAACCAACTAACATAGTCTGTAAACTGAATTTAGTGTCTTCATTAAATTTGCACTGTACCAGTAAACACAAATTAATTATTATTTACTCTGTATTTAAAATTTTAAAAGTAGTTTTTTGTGGCTAATTTTTTTGATCTACCGCTTTATTACTATAGTCAAACCAGTAACTTGCAATCTTATTTATATTGTGCCTAGGAAAAATTTTCACAGTGCTCAACTGATAAACAATTTCATTATGAAAACACCTGCACTTCACAAAAACCAGTTTTTATGCAAGCACGTATACGGTCAAATAAATATTCAAGAGATTGTTATTAACATAGTGCGTTTTTACATACTTTTGTAATATTTTTTTTAGAGTGTCATTCGTAAAAAAAAAAATTCTCTTCTAGAGAATGAAGCAGAATTTCACTTCCAGTGACGTGAGCCGCGTTCGAAGGAAACCGGCCTAATCAAGCGCANATTTATATTGTGCCTAGGAAAAATTTTCACAGTGCTCAACTGATAAACAATTTCATTATGAAAACACCTGCACTTTACAAAGCCAGTTTTTATGCAAGCACGTATACGGTCAAATAAATATTCAAGGGATTGTTATTAACATAGTGCGATTTTACATACTTTTATAATATTTTTTTTAGAGTGTCATTCGTTAAAAAAAAAAAAATTCGCTTCTAGAGAATGAAGCAGAATTTCACTTCCAGTGACGTGAGCCGCGTTCGAAGGAAACCGGCCTAATCAAGCGCACCTGGAGTAGAACACGCCAGACCATGCTTAAACACAATCCAGCTTTTTAATGAAGATAGACGTTGACACGAGAAACATGATAGGCATCAACGGAACCAATTTTGCGACAAGTTGAATAGTTTAATGTCGAAGTCAATTCCACGTTCGGCAGCAGATATTAATTTGTTTTTCTGACTGCAGTGCCGCGTTTGGAAAGGCAATATTTTGATTTCAAACTGCCACGACCATCACCATCTGGGCAGCGGCGGTTTCAGCAGTCAGACCACTCGCCTCCCACCAACACCGGAGAAAAAGAGGTTTTGTTGAACCAAACGAAGTTTGTTTGGTGCAACCGAAATAATTGTTTGTATGGCGGCAATGAAATATTTTGTCGCTGAAAACCAATTATTGCGTCGTTCTTATTTGGTTGCCGGGAAACAAAGATTTGATTGGTGCAACTAAAGATTTGATTGGCTCTGCGTACGTTAAACTGTTTCGGTTAATATAATGAAGGTTGGAAGCCCGACCGAGGTCAGAACCTACGTCATCTGCACCCGAGCGTTACGTCTTATCACACTCAACTAAAGTGACTACTGGTGACATAGGAATTGTTTTTAAATACGCGCGTTTCAAATGCTGGATAACGTGCGCAAGTAAATATTTCTCCAGTCTTNCTGGATAACGTGCGCAAGTAAATTTCTCCAGTCTAACAGCTTTACGTATTTGGTTTCCTTTTGAACTTGATTTATTAGTACGTTTATGCCAAATTAGACATCAAACCAACAAACACTGTTACTGTTCTAAATGTCACAAAAAAAAAAAAAACGCAAACAAACACTCGAGCTATATTTTCGAACGAAGGCAATGAAATGAACGATCAAACAAATATATACAGTTGATTGAAAAAAAAAATTATTTTGTTGAACGTCTAATTTTTGGTTGGCCCAAGCGTGTATTCTGTTAGATGAACGAAATTAATTTTGTTGCTTTTTCAAGTTCAGTTTACTCAACAAAATAGTCTGCTGGCGCAAATAAATATAATGTTGGCACTATAGTAACAAACATTTTGTTGGCTGTTCTCTCAGTGAGACTGAATCTGATTCTATTCCCGGCGGGGTCACCCAAATTCTCGCAAGTGAGAAACGTGACGGACGTTGCTGTTGGCTGGTGAGTTTTCTCCGGACACTCCCGTTTCCTGCGCCCTTGCATTTCATGCGCTGCTCCATCCCTATCTACTTTTAAGTCTGGCGGACGCTCAAGACCCAAAACCTCTCAACTCAATCAGCATCATCCACTTCTTTCCCTTCTGTGGTCGGTTTCGGCAAAGTAAAATGCCATCTCCCTCTGTCTCTTCAGCATTCTTCTTCCTCATCCACTCGCCCTATCTCTCTTGCACTCCTCCAATTATCTGCCCCTCCCGTATNCTTCTAGAGAATGAAGCAGAATTTCACTTCCAGTGACGTGAGCCGCGTTCGAAGGAAACCGGCCTAATCAAGCGCACCTGGAGTAGAACACGCCAGACCATGCTTAAACACAATCCAGCTTTTTAATGAAGATAGACGTTGACACGAGAAACATGATAGGCATCAACGGAACCAATTTTGCGACAAGTTGAATAGTTTAATGTCGAAGTCAATTCCACGTTCGGCAGCAGATATTAATTTGTTTTTCTGACTGCAGTGCCGCGTTTGGAAAGGCAATATTTTGATTTCAAACTGCCACGACCATCACCATCTGGGCAGCGGCGGTTTCAGCAGTCAGACCACTCGCCTCCCACCAACACCGGAGAAAAAGAGGTTTTGTTGAACCAAACGAAGTTTGTTTGGTGCAACCGAAATAATTGTTTGTATGGCGGCAATGAAATATTTTGTCGCTGAAAACCAATTATTGCGTCGTTCTTATTTGGTTGCCGGGAAACAAAGATTTGATTGGTGCAACTAAAGATTTGATTGGCTCTGCGTACGTTAAACTGTTTCGGTTAATATAATGAAGGTTGGAAGCCCGACCGAGGTCAGAACCTACGTCATCTANTCTGCGTACGTTAAACTGTTTCGGTTAATATAATGAAGGTTGGAAGCCCGACCGAGGTCAGAACCTACGTCATCTACTCCCGAGCGTTACGTCTTATCACACTCAACTAAAGTGACTACTGGTGACATAGGAATTGTTTTTAAATACGCGCGTTTCAAATGCTGGATAACGTGCGCAAGTAAATTTCTCCAGTCTAACAGCTTTACGTATTTGGTTTCCTTTTGAACTTGATTTATTAGTACGTTTATGCCAAATTAGACATCAAACCAACAAACACTGTTACTGTTCTAAATGTCACAAAAAAAAAAAAACGCAAACAAACACTCGAGCTATATTTTCGAACGAAGGCAATGAAATGAACGATCAAACAAATATATACAGTTGATTGAAAAAAAAAAATATTTTGTTGAACGTCTAATTTTTGGTTGGCTCAACACAGAGGTTTTGTTAATTCAAGCGTGTATTCTGTTAGAAGAACAAAATCAATTTTGTTGCTTTTTCAAGTTCAGTTTACTCAACAAAATAGTCTGCTGGCGCAAATAAATATAATGTTGGCACTATAGTAACAAACATTTTGTTGGCTGTTCTCTCAGTGAGACTGAATCTGATTCTATTCCCGGCGGGGTCACCCAAATTCTCGCAAGTGAGAAACGTGACGGACGTTGCTGTTGGCTGGTGAGTTTTCTCCGGACACTCCCGTTTCCTGCGCCCTTGCATTTCATGCGCTGCTCCATCCCTATCTACTTTTAAGTCTCGCGGACGCTCAAGACCCAAAACCTCTCAACTCAATCAGCATCATCCACTTCTTTCCTTTCTGTGGTCGGTTTCGGCAAAGTAAAATGCCATCTCCCTCTCTCTCTTCAGCATTCTTCTTCCTCATCCACTCGCCCTATCTCTCTTGCACTCCTCCAATTATCTGCCCCTCCCGTATNTCTCTTCAGCATTCTTCTTCCTCATCCACTCGCCCTATCTCTCTTGCACTCCTCCAATTATCTGCCCCTCCCGTATCCTCCTTAGTCTTTCTTGGACCTACTTCTAACATAAATTTTCTTGACATCCTTTCCATTCCCATTATGTGCGCATTATCACACCATTTCATGCTCGCTTTCTCTAATAACACATTCAAGTCCGGCACTTGCGTTCCTGCTTGTACCTCTTCGTTCCTTGCGCCGCGTCGCCTCCTTAATGCCAACTTACCCAACTTCATACCTTTATCTATTTATATTCTTCAAGTCTCCTACGTATGTCACGCGATATGTGACGATTGAAACCATGAATGACTTGTACAGCACCTGTTCGCGCTTCAGTGGTGCTTCGTCCAAAGCCAAATTACTCACACAACTGTAAATATACATTTCCTCGCTGTCCTCTTCTGCCTCCATATTGCACGTTATCTTCCCAAGACATCTTGAAGTTTTGGAGTTGTTAGCAAAGTGGCGGCATTAGAAATTTGGATCACTGAAAAGCACTACTTTACAAATAAATCCTTATTATTTAAGCACGGCAAATTAAATAATAACAAAAAAAAAAAAAAACACGTCATATAGATTTTGTATCTACACATGAAACAGCTAGATGTAACAAAGAAAAATTTTCACTAGCCATGCCTACTGAGCTGTCTTTGCGTAGCTAGACAGGCCCAGCCAACTCGGTATATCACATAATCTTTGCCAGTGCCAGTGACAGGGCACAGCGACCGTGACAGGGCGACACTGACAACATAGACCAAAGATTACGAAGACTGATCATTCGTATTCTGCGCATGTACCCAAAACTGACCTACCCGAAATGATTGTATTGTATAGGGCTTATTAACGTCGCCGCTGTCATGCCTTGAGGCTTATCAAGGGACGGCTTACAAATTAACTTATGATCTAACTTAAACTAACACTCGTGCTTTAACTGAGATTCGAAACCCAGAACCTCCCTCGCTCCCAGAACGGCAGTGCACCAACCGACTGCGCCACGGGAGGTCGGCTTACCCCCAAAGGAAAAATAACCGTCAAAGTCACATGGTCAACAGTGATGAACGCATTTGCTTACATCTCAGTTTTCAAAAGACAAGCACTTTTAAATGCATATAATAATTTTGCTAATTTGAATTTAATCAAACTGCCTTACAAATTTTCAAGAGGAAGTATACAAACACAAGCACTTTACTACTAAACAGTGTTCTAACCTAAAATCCAATACATGCCGTTTTTTGATAGTCGCGTTGGCAGAAAAGCAGTTTTATGTTGGGACACGGAGGCTGGTTTGCGCGCCACCATCGATATCGGTCTACCTCATATTTAGTCTAAGACTGACAAGCGATGCGGATAATCTCTGGCACTGGTCACCGACTCGCGGGAACCGGTTTTGCGCTGTCGCTATCGCCCTGACTTGGAATCTTCTCTCGTAACAGTGACATACCTTGAGCGCGACAAAGTCGCCGTGACGGGAGATATTAACCATCGCTACTGCAGGCCTTTATGGCGAAGCTGGTTGGGCCGCCAGCTTTGGTGAGAATATTTAGCGAAGAGGGTAGAATTTTACGATACCGTATAAACAGACGATATAGTTTTTTATTTGTTTATCCGTGCTATTATCTCACTTAGTTCTAAAAATATTTTATATGACGTAGTGAAAAGTTGCCTGTTGCGCCAGCAGCACAACAAATATTTTCTGAACAAAATGTGCCATTAAAGGTAACGGTCAGTTTTTTCCACTTATGCCCAGACCTTTACTGTAACATCGTGAACATATATACATTACTAAAAGCACTTTAAAATTCCATCCAGAGTACTACGAAATTGGACATTTTCTCCCATCGCTTCCAAACGTGGTACACCCCGACCTAGAACCCCTGTCACTCTGTGAAATTTTTCCATCCAATTGCTTCCAATAAGTTTGGTCACATAAAGTTGGACAGTCATTATCGCTCTCATATTTGCCTGGAAAAGTTGGATGGCTCCAGTTTCCGTCAAACAAAATATTGGACCAGTTATAATTCATTTTTATGCTTGACGGGCTCAGCCAATTAGAATCGTGCATGACAAAAATTGCTGTTTCCGACGTCAAAAAACTTTAAAATGGTGAACAATTGCTGGAAACAAAATAAGGTTCTAAATGTAATTAATTTATATATAGGCTATCTGAGCATGAATTCAATTTTTAATGAATATTGCACATAATATTAAGAACTCAGAGACATTAATAAATTCCATTGTGTAGAAATTTCTGTGATAAATACAATTTCAATTTAAAATTAGTAAAGAAGGGGAAATAAATTACAACATTCGTTACAACTCTTCCTGTAATCGATTGCATGGTAATACAAAAGCAATATCTTACTGTAAAAAATTTTAAGTAAAAATTTAGACTAGATCCTCCCAGTAAAAAAATTTTAAGTGCAACAAATTTTCAAACACATTCAAAATTTGACGGCCGTATTTCGTTTTCCAATTTTATTGTCAAATATATTTGAAGGCGAAAATTTGACATTGTGATAGGACCTTAAAACACAATCGCATAAATNCCAATTTTATTGTCAAATATATTTGAAGGCGAAAATTTGACATTGTGATAGGACCTTAAAACACAATCGCATAAATTTATGGGATACTAGTCGATTAAGTGTTTTTACAGTTTAAATGAACTTAACTGGGAATGTACAAGAATAAGTTTTTCTGAGTTTATTTATATTTAAAATACATTTTATAAATTTAATGTAAATATACCAAACTNCCAATTTTATTGTCAAATATATTTGAAGGCGAAAATTTGACATTGTGATAGGACCTTAAAACACAATCGCATAAAATTCATGGGATACTAGTCGATTAAGTGTTTTTACAGTTTAAATGAACTTAACTGGGACTNTCATGGGATACTAGTCGATTAAGTGTTTTTACAGTTTAAATGAACTTAACTGGGACTGTACAAGAATAAGTTTTTCTGAGTTTATTTATATTTAAAATACATTTTATAAATTTAATGTAAATATACCAAACTGTTTTTATACTACTTAAGCTAATACGCAGTAACCACAATCCTTAAGGCCATATGTCATGATACTTTACTATTTCGGTATCTGAAGGAGTTTTATATAAGGATCACATAAATGTAAATGCACGTAGTCAAATAATNGATACTTTACTATTTCGGTATCTGAAGGAGTTTTATATAAGGATCACATAAATGTAAATGCACGTAGTCAAATAATTATAATTTTCAGAAGATAACACTGAAAAGTAAAAAATTTCGGAATATGGGAGCACAAGTTTCTATGGTCCTAATTAACTTAGCCAAATAACTCACTTTTCATGTGATCAATATCATATACACATGTTAATTAAGTATCAAGGATATTTAACAATCGGTACTCGCATACTGGCATCCTGGATCTATTTTAAAATTGCTATTGATGTTATTGCCAACACAATTTTATTTGTCCAAGAGAAACAAATAAATATTAATATTGTTTTCTTTCGAACGAATAAAAATGTATTGGCGAAGACACCAATAACAATTAAAAAATATATCCAGGACGCCAGTATCCGAGTACCGATTGTTAAATATCCTTGGTACTTAATAAATATTTCACGTAAATGATGTATGTCACATGACAACTGATTTAGTTGGAAAAGTTATTTAGAAGCATAGAAACTTGGGATCCCATATTTCGAAATTCCTGACTTTTCGGTGCTATGTTTTGAAAACTATAATCATTTGACTACAAATATTTATATTAATGTGGTCCTTATACAGGATGCTTGGAAATTCCCCTTATACACTCTTAGGACTTGCAGAGGGGACTGGGTAGACGATATTTTGAACATGAACCCATGTCCGAAAACNTCCCCTTATACACTCTTAGGACTTGCAGAGGGGACTGGGTAGACGATATTTTGAACATGAACCCATGTCCGAAAACGTACCGTTATCGTGCTACAACCATTTCTAATCAGGTGTATCCCTTGAGGGAAAGAGCAACGTTTTGGATTTGCCAGTGTTGGCATGCAACCGGGTAGACAGTCCATTACGTCAGATGATCACCTGATGGCACGTAATGTCTAACCTGCCTCGGTATCCTGCCTTGAGCTCCATTCACGCGCCTTTGCCTCTCCGATCAACATGGNTCCCCTTATACACTCTTAGGACTTGCAGAGGGGACTGGGTAGACGATATTTTGAACATGAACCCATGTCCGAAAATGTACCGTTATCGTGCTACAACCATTTCTAATCAGGTGTATCCCTTGAGGGAAAGAGCTACGTTTTGGATTTGCCAGTGTTGGCATGCAACCGGGTAGACAGTCCATTACGTCAGCACGTAATGTCTAACCTGCCTCGGTATCCTGCCTTGAGCTCCATTCACGCGCCTTTGCCTCTCCGATCAACATGGTTGAGCACACGTTTGCAGAATACACAGACATGATCCTTGTGTATGGCGCAGCTGAAGGTAATGGAAGAGCAGCTCGTCGGCTGTATCAAGAGCTTTATCCGCAAGGTGCGATGCCATCGCACACCCTTTTTGCCACAATTACGCAACGGCTCCGAGAACGAGGTACCTTCACCGCCGACAGGAACGACTGTGGTGCTACAAAGAGACGCCGCACTCCCTAGTTGGAAGAAGCTGTGCTGTATCACGTTGAACAGAGCCCGTCGACGAGTACACAAACAATAACGCGTGAAATTGGTGTTGCTCCCAGCATCATCTGGGAGGTTCTGCATGAGCAACAACCACATCCTTACCACCTCATAAGGGCAAAGTCTTTAGGTCCAGCCGATTTTGCACCACGTGATAACTTTTGCACGTGGTTCTTGCACCGCTGCACCAACGAGACCCTGTCCCCATGTCACGCTCTGTTCACAGATGCATCTGAATTCACTAGGGACAGCGTTCTCTAATTCTCGAAACAGCCATGTATGGACAGACGAAAACCCTGATGCCACGCATGTCCAGGGATTCCAGCACAGACTTTCTATCAATGTGAGGGCAGGTATTCTGGACGGTCATGTGATTGGGCCGTACCTTCTTCCATCCAGGATAACGGGTGCCGCGTACTTGATCTTCCTACAATAAAGTATTGGCCCTGTTCTTGGATGCTGTGCCATTGAACGTCCGTCAAGTAATGCGGTTTCGGTACGATGGCGCACCGCCTCACTTTGCACGTGACGTTCGGAGACATCTTAACCGCAGATTCGGGCAAAGATGGACAGGCCGAGTTGGTCCAACCGCGTGGCCCCCACGATCGCCGGGTTTAACTCCATTGGAATATTTATTGTGGGGTCGTATGAAGAGTATGGTGCACGAGACTCCTGTAGACACAGAGGAAGATCTGCTGGCACGAGTTATGGTCGCTGCACAACAGATCGACGGGACACCAGGTGTGATGGAGCGAGTGTACCGGAACATGATTCGCAGGTACGATGCGTGCGACTACGATGGTGGTCGTCACATCGAGCCGCTGTTGCAGTGGATCAGTAGCGTATGCTACACATCCTTTGCAGAATACAGAAGCAGATTGTTGTGTCTAACTGTAGACAAAAATGTTATTGTGATAATTGAATACGTTTCTTTATTGTTCCTTTGGCATTGTTACCCAATGAATTTGAGTGTTTCAAATGTAATGCACTGAGTCACATCTAATTAAATTACGTACACCGATGTGGACGCATGAAACAATTGATTTGAAATGGTTGTAGCACGGAAACGGTACGTTTCCGGAAATGGGTTCCAATTCAAAAGATCATCTACTCAGCCCTCTCTACAAGTCCTAGGAGTTTGTAAGGGGAATTTCCAAGCATTCTGTATAAATCTCTTTCTGATCACGAAAATAAAAATTATCGTTAAATATGAACACAAAGGTTCGGGCCGGTGCTATTTCTGTGTGAATGTAGGTTTACTTAGCTACAAGTGTCTAGGCATTAATTGTGTCTAGCGTGCATGCGCCATTTCGATGCGCTGTTATCGCGGGGCTTAAACAGGCATTTGAATGATCAGATTAACGAACCGTACCTTATCATTCCTAACATAGGTATCTGAGCGAGCAGGTTTTGAGTATAAACCTAGAATTCACGGACGAATCATGGATAACGTGGTTGCACCAACTACTTGAGGCGAGTGTGCACTAAAATCTCAAGAGGATTTAAAGTGTTACCGCGACCTAGACGCTAATTAGCTATCCGGCTCGTGTCGTAACGACCCAGATTTCGCCTGGAAAGTGCAACGATCTCCTTACGCGGTGTCCACTTTAATTACGCCTGAAATGGCCACTCGTGTGAAACTCAATTTGTTCAGATTTTCGTGTATCCGCATAAAGTACGTACTTAATCTCCCTTCTCGCTGGCTGATTACTCTTGCCTTTCAAGTGCCCATAAAATGGAAAGGGAGAAGGAGAAAGGATAAGCGGAGCTGCCAGCAGTTACAAATTATCTTATACACGCCTGGAAATTAGCGCCAGAATAGTATGCTCAAATATTCAGTTCACTCTAAAAATTCCTTACAAAGTTTTCTTACCGCAAAAAAAAAAAAAAAAAAAAACCTACTACAATTTAAAGAGAAGGGTAGAGAAACATAGGTTTGCTGTTAATAAATGTTTTTCTTTTATGCTTTTATTTCATGGCAACATTACTTTCCTTCATAGTAAAGGAATAAACATTATTTGAACTGCTTTTGTTCACAGCAAAGAAAGATTACTTTGTACCGAAGGCAACGGTTTAGCGATATTGAAGGATTCGTGTCGTTCATTGCAGTTTTCAGTACGTAATTGTTGTCTGACGCGAACATTCCTAAACCAATGTGTTCTGCAGTCATGAAACTGCAACTAAGCAAATGTAGAGTCCTTCTGCAGACGTTTAATGCCATTCTGAAGTGCGATGATTCTCCAAATCCCCCACCTCAATCCCTTCCTAGTGGTGACATACTATGGCCCATGTTACTGCTCACCATAACCTACCAACAAAAAGTAGTCAGAGCAGAAGAAGACAAAGTGGTCGTTTGGTGAAGGGCGCTAGGTTAATAACACCGTAGAGGAGGGGTGTTCGAGAGAGGGGGGGGTGTGGTGCGTGTTCGATTCCTGGCACTGCCATAGTATTCTTTTTAGTGTATATAATTTTGAAATATTTGTTATGTCTTCCTTATTTGCCAATCGAGATTTTTTTCAGAGCACAAAATTTTTTTTGCAGTGTAACTGATATTACCACAAAGACGTCTGATGAACTTTTGTAACGACAATGCAAATTTACCGTAGTCATTTCTATTCAGATCAAACAATAATTATGTCTGTGGCAAGCCTACTTTGCAGTGGTTCATATTTAAACAAATTTCTCTTTGCGCGCAACAAATCACGCGTTGCAGCTAAGAAAGCGTTTTTAACGGTGTAGTAACCAATCACGGGCAGACANTCTTTGCGCGCAACAAATCACGCGTTGCAGCTAAGAAAGCGTTTTTAACGGTGTAGTAACCAATCACGGGCAGACAACGAAACGCAACCCCATTTACGGCCTCTCACTGTGGAAGCCAGTCGCTAATGAACAGTTGATGACTGCTTTAAGTATACAAAAGAACACGGGAGTTCAGTCTACAGGTCACTAAACTCACGAATTTTTTCGTGTCTCTAATAATGCATAGAGTATTTTTTTTACCGGCACGTTCGCTTTTGGTACCGCAGATGACGTGATCGTGCATGTTCTGGAAGAAACTGTCCGTGTTCGAAGTAAGCGCGGACTGCACACTGCTAATGCGCATGACGTGGTGGTAAAACTTTCGAAAGAAGCACGCCGTGTTCAGTCGAGGTAAGCGGGGCCTACGGACGGTGTTCCTGCCTGCAAATCCACGGCAACAACGCGAGAGGCCTTCACACCGGATCGGCACCATGTTCGCCAACACCCGCGCACAAAAAGGGTCCAGAGCGGAGGAGGGGGGATGGGGCGAGGGTCCCCGTCGCTAAGCCGTCGCTACACGACAGTATCGGACGTCAGCGCGATGACAAATATTGGCCGTCGGGCAGGCGTAAATTCCCTCGCCGAGACCGCCGTAAAGCACAAACACGGGGGCCGCGCCGGAGTTTTAGCAGATTCTGAGGGCGACCGAGCCCGAAACCTGCNGAACTCCTTCCCCCACCCTCTTCAAGCCTTTTCCACGCTGATGGAACAGGAGCCGAGGGTTTGGGGAAGAGGGTAAAAAAAAAAAGCGAGTTGGAAATGCTGAAGGGGAGGCTTTTCCTGTGACGGCAATATGTTGAAGCGACCAACCAAATACTGCAATAGTTTATAGACGAGGTTGAAATATTTACCATCTACTTTTCGCAACTGAAAAATCTTTCCAACATAGTTATATCCCTTGTTTATACAGCTATCTCCTTTAAGCGATAATTTAAAAAAAAATTTCCATTTTTGTTGTTATAAACATAAGAAATATCCATTATAAATCCAAGAAATAAATTATTAAGTGATGCAAAAAAAATATATAAAAATAAAAAAAAAACATTATTTCTTTGAAACAAGACCATAGATCGCTGTAATTTAATTTGCTTCCGTATTTTGGTGGCTACTTACAAAAGCTGATTTAGTGTTTTAAGATGCACAGAATATTAAAGAGAATAAAAACAAGACAAGGAAAAATTCTTTAGCTACTTAATTATTTGATTACAAATCGAAACGTACTGTGCGGCGAAAACTAATTAAAGAAGAAAGACAATGGCTTACTTTATAACGCATGTTGAAAAACCTTTAAAAGTACAATCTTAGGTGCGGTTGCAGACATGTTATTTTTATTTACGGTTTTATACCGAAAATGTTAACGTCTCTCTTTATATTTAATTAGAACTTGTATCGTGTTAAATATAGCATTTGTTTAGCGGTTACTGAAGTTATTGCCAGAAGGCATTAAACGTTTCTTGTCAGATTAATTTACAGTCTTCTTTCTTCCTGAAATCTAGGTACATTGGTCACAATCCTGTTGATATTCTGGGGCAATGCCCGAGTTGTACAAATGTTTCCAAGGCATAAATTAAAAAAAAAAAAAAAAATTAAAACAATAGTCAAATTTGGTTTTTGCATTTAAAGATGACACGAATACGTGAAAGTAAATACTCTCCTTGACGCCACATTAAACGACGACAAAATTTCTGTAAGAAGACAATGGCGGAAAACGTTGGTTCAATAACATGAAACGCATTCCGCAGTGAGTGAGAGTGTACAGAAAACAAAACTTTTATACTACGGAATTATTATAATATTATGAACTACCTTTTCCGAAGTCTAATTGTTGGTCGTCACAAGAGCTAAGTTCGTAATATTCGTATTGCAAGCATCATTTTTTCAGTAAGGGCGACAGAAAGGTAGTGGCGTGATAATTGAACCTGACTACTACATCCACACGTTTCCTGTGCTCTGTTACACTCTTTACACACTTAAGGATAACTTAGCTAACGCGACAATTTATGCTGCTTGTTTTTTTACCACTACACCAGGACAAAGCAGAGAGTTGATTTTGGGAAGGCAGAAAATCAAAAGTTTCTGACAATTCATAGACTACAAATTGGACGCGTGAGTGACAGACGTTTGGAATTACAGAAATATGCAGTTCGATTATGCGTTGATGGTGAGTGTCAATTAAGTGAATTATAAATACAGACACTGATAAGGACTTTCATTAGAATCGAGATATACATTAAATATTGCACTCAATGAGAATAACGAAGGTAGTAGAGGAGATTGGTAGTTTAATTTTGTAAATAATAACTGTGTGAATAAATTAATCATATAATTTAGTTGTTTAGGTTTTATTAAGACCTCCATTCCTCACGAACTCAGATACGCCCCTGGCATTTTGTTATGCGTTTCGTCTAGTCTCCACAAGATATTTCCCACTTCGTTCCTTACGGCTGCCTACTGTGGAGGAGCCGCATTGTGCCTACCATTTCTTTCTGTACTTTTTACGTTGTAACCCTTCCTATCAGTCGACACCCGTCTCTCCATTCTCGTGATCTTCCGTCCCTCCGCTTTCCCCACGTGTTTAGCTTGGATGAGTTTCCTGAAAGCATATCTGGTTCTGAAATGCCGGATCGAGCTAACCTCACGTTGGCAAGTTTCTGTGTGACTGAAACAATTATAGTGCGACACAAAAAGTTTCCAAGAATTATCCACATATTCCCAAGACCGGTGCTGAATTGACTTCTGTGTTTACACTTGCCGAGTTTCAATCGGCACCGACGTAACTGCGAAAAGTGTCGATGATGCTCATTTTAATTTAATTTCATGTAGTTTATCTNAAACAATTATAGTGCGACACAAAAAGTTTCCAAGAATTATCTACATATTCCCAAGACCGGTGCTGAATTGACTTCTGTGTTTACACTTGCTGAGTTTCAATCGGCACCGACGTAACTGCGAAAAGTGTCGATGATGTTCATTTTAATTTAATTTCATGTAGTTTATCTCAGCGTTTCTTTAATTTTTGCTCTAGGCTGATAATTAAAACAAGACTACAGACATGGCATAATGTTCACTTAAGCTCCTCTCTTCAGCAATACTTTTTTTTAGTAACATATTTTTTTTCGTTTCAGTTAAACTAACTNATTTTTTTTCGTTTCATTTAAACTAACCAGTACAGAAGAAAAAAATTACTTGTTTCTAACCACAAAGTAAACAACTTTAATAATGTTTGCTTAAAAAACTGACGTCCCTTCCGTACGTCAGTTTAAGTTCTCGCTGTAAAACTGATTCCTTCACGACAAGTTTTTTTGCAAAGGATACTAGCTGTTATTATAAAAAGTTAAGTTATAGTATCTATACCAAACATCGTTATTCTCTTCTATGCCTTCAGTTTCAACAGAAGAGCCAAGATAGGACGGATTGTTGTATTTATTATACTGTTCCTTGTGTGGATTGTATAGATAACTGTATTTTTCATTACTGTCGATAAACATTTATCAATAAATCTAAAAGTGAAATAAGTACTGAAATGTGAGCTCTTAGCAGACCATGAGCTGAGCACTCAGCAGATCCACGGTAGGGCCATACCTATTCAGTGTTAGGCTATCTATACCGAAAGCAGTCACCAATTGTTAGTAGTGCCCGAACCTCAAGAACACGTATATACATGTTAAGCTTTGATTTTTAATGGGTGTTATGCGTTATATAGGCTGTTCACGGTAAAGTGAGTACTTTTCAGGCCCTAGTTACTTTTTCACTTCAGCCACTTTTTATCCTTTAACCACCTTTTTAAATTAATATTGCCACGTAAGTAATAAACACAGTGTGTATACTCCACCACACTCGGACTTGAATGTCTACAGCTAAAATAAAATACATTTATAGACTATTATTCCAAATGAGAGGGCTTTCAAAAGTGCTAACTTTACCGTGAATAGCCCATATTTTTCTATTTAAGAATGAATTCTGTGTCCGTTACTAGCTGAAAGTAATCCGTGTCAAATTCCCGTTTATTGACTTCTAGAATTTTGTGAACAGTTGAATATCTTTAGAGTATTTTAAGCTAAGTTTCGACTTTTGGGTAAGGAGTTAGTGACCGACTGTCGCACGCGCCGGACTGCCTTACAAGAACTTCATCTCAACTTTCATCTAGCCCTTTGCTGCTTGAAGAATAGAAGATGGGAGCCCTTTAATAAGCCATAGTACGTGACGGAGCCTTCAGATTTATAGTTCAGCTCGTGGTCAGCAATAAGCAGTTTTTTTTTGTCTCCGCCCATGATAATTGTTTTTACATCCGCGCGTAATGTTTGAATTGGCAGCAAGATCTTCCTTTGGCGTGAGCAAATTTCGTTCCTGGATCCTGTACCTCGACTTGTGAAATTACCCTGGCCGGCATAAATAATAACTATTTTTTAATATAGGAGTGGATCTGCTTCTCTCCTCTAGGTTCGCCGACGAACTAACCATTTCATTCGCGGCGTCTGATGCAAAAGCGGCCTTTCCACGGTGCGTGTTTGTGCGAGCATGGTGACGTCACATGCGTGTTTGCTCCGAGACGATGTACATCTTCTCATGATTCTACCTTACCCACCAGTGGTGAATGCACGCACGACCCAATTGCCCGAGAAACACCGCCCATGGTCGTGGCGGACAAGTTTCTTCGTAACGTACAGCTTGATTCACAATCGAAAACTTAACAGTAACCACGCAGCACGGGTCGTGTGCTAAAGAATTAAACGGCATGTATTCGAACCTATTAATTCACAACTGCACATAACAGGTCGCGTGCATGAGTGTTTCTGAACATAGCGCACAAAGGGAATTCTCTCTCGCATAGTCATCTATAAGTGTTCGCGCAGCCTGCTATACCCAAGGACAGAAAAAATTCAATATTCTCGTTCATAATCTCTCTAATAGGCTTCATACTTACACTGTAAAAAATTTGAAATTTTTACAGAGAAATTGTTTGTAATTTTACAAATACTTGAAACAGTACAAATATTTCTCTTGTAAAACTACTCGTTTGTAAAACAACAAGGGCCATGTTTGTAATAGACCTTAAGAAATGTTTGTACTATACTGACCCTTATCCACGAGCTTCAGCAAAGTGGACACTCAACCACGTAAAAACGTATATAGCTGTTTGTGCAAAAACGATGGTGTAGTTGCGTGCAAAGACAAATGTATTGCACGTTTGAATAATGTAAAACACTTCAAACAATTCAGATAATCATAATAAAACGACAAATTCAATAAAATATAAGCATATTACTTATTAACTGTTAATTTTTCCTAGCTACACAGAACTATCAAAATGAAAAAAAAATGCATTATTCTTAATTAAATAACTTCCTTAATATTTTCTAGGTACTTCCAGGTATATTTACTATAAAAATAAGTACTAAGCTCGCAAGTCAAGTTGGTGTTTTGGTTAAGGTTGCTGGTAATAATGAACGGTTTGTTAGAAACTAATAAGGCTTACGTTATGCCATCCTGGATCGACATTTTTTGTTAAAGCTTCTCAACCCATATGCCTTCGGAGCCCTGAACTGAGTTCTCATGTTCTCCCAACTGAGTTGGTGTGAGAAAATTATCTTTTAATTTAATTTACACATTTTGAAATAATTTAAACGATCTGAAGAGACATACCTTTATTTGAGTTACAATTAAGAAATACGTACGAGAGGACTACACTCGTAGTTACGGCCACACAAAGTAAGGTAAATTTTTAAACCAATAACGAGCTGCTACATAATACTTAGTATTTGCACATATATTCATCTAATTCATAATGTTTCAACCAAAATATTTATTTTTCAATTAAATCAAATTTACTTCTACGCAAGTCTCTGTGAGTAATCATTTGCCCAGTAGCTAGTAGTAGTTTTTTTTAATTTTGTTTCTTCCTAGTGTGTCTTGTGTGTTGTTCGTAGCCTACGGAGATCTGGCTGTGGTAATTGTTCCTGAACTACTAACATCTTTGGTAAGATACAGGTCTGTGGCAAGATTCAATCTATTGGGGTATGCTTGTGTGCGTTGTTTTCTGTCTACTATACACTTCAAATTCTATCCTGAAAACAGATTTTCATTCAAATATTCCATAATGTTTTCAAAAATTAGAATAGGCTCAACTGCTTACAATGAGACCCAAACGACAACTAACAAGGGCGTGTGAGAACTTGTGCATTCTGTCCACTTTTTATAATGTAATACGTTTATTTGTATATGAATTTAAAAGAGTCATTTCGCTAATTCATACTCTTCATTTTTGAAGAACAGTTTGTTATTTTCAACACGTATTCACTTTGGTGTTTCCGATGTAAAATTTTTGACCATTTCCTCTTAGACCATATTTTTAATTAATCACATAAATACGTTCAGACACTTATTTGCCAAGGTTAAGGTTACTTCTGCACGGGTTGGGAAGATCAACGTTAAAAGTTTGGCAACAAAAAAAATTTTCGCCACTAGGTAAGCGCTAGTGTCGCATGTGTACCGGATTTTTTTCGATTGAATACTTTANCATGATTCTACCTTACCCACCAGTGGTGAATGCACGCACGACCCAATTGCCCGAGAAACACCGCCCATGGTCGTGGCGGACAAGTTTCTTCGTAACGTACAGCTTGATTCACAATCGAAAACTTAACAGTAACCACGCAGCACGGGTCGTGTGCTAAAGAATTAAACGGCATGTATTCGAACCTATTAATTCACAACTGCACATAACAGGTAGCGTGCATGAGTGTTTCTGACATAGCGCACAAAGGGAATTCTCTCTCACATAGTCATCTATAAGTGTTCGCGCAGCCTGCTATACCCAAGGACAGAAAAAATTCTATATTCTCGTTGATCATCTCCCTAATAGCCTTCATACTTACATTGTAAAAAATTTGAAATTTTTACTGAGAAATTGTTTGTGATTTTATAAATGCTTGTAACAGTACAAAGATTTCTCTTGTAAAACTACTCGTTTGTAAAACAACAAGGGCCATGTTTGTAATAGACCTTAAGAAATGTTTGTACTATACTGACCCTTATCCACGAGCTTCAGCAAAGTGGACACTCAACAACGAAAAAACGTATATAGCAGTTAGTGCAATAACTATGGGTGATGTAAAGTGTAGTTACGTGCAAAGAGACATGTATTGCACGTTTGAATAATGTAAAACACTTCAAACAATTCAGATAATCATAATAAAACGACAAATTCAATAAAATATAAGCATATTACTTATTAACTGTTAATTTTTCCTAGCTACACAGAACTATCAAAATGAAAAAAAAATGCATTATTCTTAATTAAATAACTTCCTTAATATTTTCTAGGTACTTCCAGGTATATTTACTATAAAAATAAGTACTAAGCTCGCAAGTCAAGTTGGTGTTTTGGTTAAGGTTGCTGGTAATAATGAACGGTTTGTTAGAAACTAATAAGGCTTACGTTATGCCATCCTGGATCGACATTTTTTGTTAAAGCTTCTCAACCCATATGCCTTCGGAGCCCTGAACTGAGTTCTCATGTTCTCCCAACTGAGTTGGTGTGAGAAAATTATCTTTTAATTTAATTTACACATTTTGAAATAATTTAAACGATCTGAAGAGACATAGCTACATTTGAGTTGCAATTAAGAAATACGTACGAGAGGACTACACCCGTAGTTACGGCCACACAAAGTAAGGTAAATTTTTAAACCAATAACGAGCTGCTACATAATACTTAGTATTTGCAATATATTTTCATCTAATTCATAATGTTTCAACCAAAATATTTATTTTTCAATTAAATCAAATTTACTTCTACGCAAGTCTCTGTGAGTAATCATTTGCCCAGTAGCTAGTAGTAGTTTTTTTTAATTTTGTTTCTTCCTAGTGTGTCTTGTGTGTTGTTCGTAGCCTACGGAGATCTGGCTGTGGTAATTGTTCCTGAACTACTAACATCTTTGGTAAGATACAGGTCTGTGGCAAGATTCAATCTATTGGGGTATGCTTGTGTGCGTTGTTTTCTGTCTACTATACACTTCAAATTCTATCCTGAAAACAGATTTTCATTCAAATATTCCATAATGTTTTCAAAAATTAGAATAGGCTCAACTGCTTACAATGAGACCCAAACGACAACTAACAAGGGCGTGTGAGAACTTGTGCATTCTGTCCACTTTTTATAATGTAATACGTTTATTTGTATATGAATTTAAAAGAGTCATTTCGCTAATTCATACTCTTCATTTTTGAAGAACAGTTTGTTATTTTCAACACGTATTCACTTTGGTGTTTCCGATGTAAAATTTTTGACCATTTCCTCTTAGACCATATTTTTAATTAATCACATAAATACGTTCAGACACTTATTTGCCAAGGTTAAGGTTACTTCTGCACGGGTTGGGAAGATCAACGTTAAAAGTTTGCCAACAAAAAAAATTTTCGCCACTAGGTAAGCGCTAGTGTCGCATGTGTACCGGATTTTTTTCGATTGAATACTTTANCAACAAAAAAAATTTTCGCCACTAGGTAAGCGCTAGTGTCGCATGTGTACCGGATTTTTTTCGATTGAATACTTTAAAAAACCAAATAATAGCAGTATTCATAAATCAAATATAATTAAACTACGTAAATAAGTAAAATAATTCTCTTTTGTTATTTACGAGGCTTAAAATTTTAATTACAGGAGACCTCTTTGGAACACTGCGCACCTAGCGGCGGAAATGTTCCNGTTATTTACGAGGCTTAAAATTTTAATTACAGGAGACCTCTTTGGAACACTGCGCACCTAGCGGCGGAAATGTTCCCCATGCCAAACTCTGCCATGTTTTGTTCGTAACCCGAGCGGAACGAGCCTTAACCGCGGAGAGCGTGCAGTGAGGATGAGACAGGGACGTACCTGTGCCCGGGTCGAGGACGTCGGACTCGAGGTTGAGGCCGNGGAGAGCGTGCAGTGAGGATGAGACAGGGACGTACCTGTGCCCGGGTCGAGGACGTCGGACTCGAGGTTGAGGCCGCAGCGGCCGAGGAAGAGCAGCGACACGATGGACAACGAGCAGATCAGCAACAGCAGCCGGGTCACCAGGCGCATCCCTAGCAGCCGCAGCATCACAGCCCGGCGCCCCCTGCACACACACATGGACCCGTGTGGTGAAGTCATTTACCCTGCATCCGTGGTAGGGGCCGCGGTGACCGAGCGGTTAGACTACTCGCTTCCCACCAAGACGAACCGGGTCCGGTCCCCGGCCGGGTCACTCCGGATTTCCGCACGTGAGGATCGTGCCGGACGACGCCGCTGGTCGGCGGGTTTTCTCGGGGATCTCCCGTTTTCCCCCGGCGCTGCTCCACAGTCACCTCGCTTCCCCCTCATTGGCTCTCGAGACCACGATGTTGAGAGCCGCCCAAATCTCTTCAATCACCCATTACATCCACGGTAGCGTTCCTACATTTTCTCAGGAAACAGTAAATATAGTAGTGACACGAAAGGTTCCTACTTTTGCATTTTGATACGTGGTAATATTTCCGTACTATGTATAGGTTAAAAACTTCCAATACAGTTTAAGATGTTTACCAGAATTTTTTTTTTTACAGTGCAATCAGTTTCAGTCAAGATTTAATACAATTTTCCATAACAAGCCTGTAGGCTTGAATCATGATTGCTATGAAAGGTGACGAGCTTGAAACAAGCGTAATTAGTTACACTTGCCGCAAGCTTGACTTGGCAAACCTGCAAGCATCATTCAAGCCATCTGCAAGCTTGTCATTAGCAAGTATGTATGAGTCATGATAAATTTGGCTTGAATAAAGATTGAACCACACATTATTTGACAAGCTTGCTCGGAAAGGCAAGCTTACGTTTTATCAGGGGTGAGGGGGGAGGTAAGTTTGTGGAATATCACCACAAATTTTTACAATGTTGTCGTGGTTTCAAAAATTATAATGATAAAATTGTAAATCTATTTTCAGTAGATAACGTTGACATTTACATCACCACACAAGGAAAAATTTTCTGAAAATATATAACTTTTGAAAACATTTTAAATATGTTTTATTTTATTCTAAAATGGCGGTATTACCACATGTGGAGAGGAATATCACTATGAAAAGTTATTAGGGAGAAAATATTAAAACTGAAATACCTACTGAATACAACACATGCATTCGTTTTCTAATTGTATTTGAACTCAATCATCAAGGAAAAACCAATACATGTACAAAACTCACTACGAAATATCTTACAAAACACATAGCAAGCTCCAGCCAATATTTCGTAGCTATAAAACACACAAACTCAAAGAAAATAATTTAAATCTCTGTAAAAATGTCTTTAAGATATTCTTACAAAACTCATCAGATATTTCAAATTCACTTAGGAATTTTTGAAACTCGCAAATACGCTCTAAACCTTAATTAGTGAGAATTTCACTGTTTCAGTCAGTTAACCATATCTGACTCATTCAACAGTCATTTCAGTGAACTTAACTAATGAATCAGTGAAAAAATTCCAGTTTTCCTTCACTTATTGATTTAGTGACGTTTTCCACTTATTCATCATTCGTTTTTCACTGTTATTAAGTGATTTGTTTTTTGACTGATGGATCAGTTAAACAGTGTGTAAAAATAGCCGTAAATAACGTGTAAAAATGGCAGTTAAACAACGCCTATCAAGTAAAATAACAACGCATGAACTAATAAAACAAAAAGAAAAACTGTCTAAAATGTGTTTTGTCTTTTAAAACACCATTCTATGAGCTAACATTAACATTTAGACATTCATTCCGTTCATACGTTTTTAATTTCGTTTTCATGTAATCATCACAGCGCTCTGTTTGAAGGTTTAAACTGCATATAATGTGATGAAGAGATTGCACTCCTATATACTATTCGTTTTAACAATCCTAACGGTACCAATCAAACCAAAACCGACAAGTAAAGGCATACAATTTAAAACTTCACGCTTTCGTTGAGCAATGTATTTTATATATATTTCCCTTGATATCACAGATGGTAAGGTAGCGGTAACGGAATATTGGAAAGGGCGTGGGTGTTCAATCCCAGCTACCTGCGGAATTTTTTTTACTTTTTTAAATTACGGTAAACTGCGCAATTTAAATAGTAAACTACCGTAAATATGTTTATTTATCGTTATTATTTAGCTAAATTCACTAAAAACAATATTTAATTCGCCGCTGCAGTTGGCCGTCACTTATTCAATCAGTCAAATTTTTTCTCTTAAACAATCAGCGGTTTTCCACTGATTCTAAGTGGAGCCATTTTCACTGATTCGAGTAGTTGAATTTCACAGCGAATCAGTGTAGTCCTAATCTTAGTAGCCTAGTAAAAAAATATATAGAGAAATTCCTCATCACAACTTTAAACAAACCATTTAAAAATTTTACCTATTTAAAATGTCTAAGTAAATAATATTTTGACCACAATTACTTAATAACTGCTTTCAAAGTACTAGAACCAATTTATTATGCTAGAGGGCCTACATTAATTAGACGAACACAAAAATTACTTAGATAACATTTGTTTTGAATAATTACGGAACAAAACATTACCAGAAGCTAAAAAAGTTAAAAGCGATATACTAAAAGCTAAAAACCCTAATTAGCTTATAAAAAAAACCAAGTCCTTAAGAGGGAACGAAGAACATCATTTCAGGAAAGAAACAAGCTCTACCATGTATCGATTTTGCTGGAAACGGCATGTAGGATTTTAAATAGCTTATTATTCGCCTGGCGTTATTTCATGGAATTAGCTACAGTTTATTCTCAGTTTCTTCAAACTTTTTAAAATCAAACGTGGAGAAATCACCCCACGCATGACATGTCTTTTGCTTCCTGGATATGACAGATGTCACGAGCGTTTTATACTTCCGCCAACATAAAAGCATCTTACTTTTAGTCAAATTTGCCTTTACTTACATTTTATCCATAAACTATAGCTAATGTTTCANCAACATAAAAGCATCTTACTTTTAGTCAAATTTGCCTTTACTTACATTTTATCCATAAACTATAGCTAATGTTTCATTCACACTTCATAATAACAAAACCAGAGGGGAGATAGGTGTGTTTGTAATGCCTAGTAAGAAATAGTTCTCGTGCAAAATATTTTTAAACTAAGTGCGCACGATTTCAGTGCGTTGTCATTTCGGTGTGATTTTCTAAACTTTGTTAAGCTTTATTTGAATGAGGTTGAGGCATATCCTGAAATTAGAACTTCAGCAGGGCTTCAGAAAAGCTGGACGTAACCACGAATGAACTTTATTCACCATGTTTAAGGAATAATGGGAACAAATCAGCAATTTTACAGAAATTGGCGGTGAGGCTGCGCCTTAAAACAGCAATAGGAAGTCCGACAGAATATCAGATACACAGCTGACGCCTTTGTGACCAATAGCAATGGAAGTCCCGTCACTTTTGGCTCCATGTGTACGTAACATATGCACGCAGAGGGGCTAGCCTAAAGAACTTTCAATTTTTTGTCAAGATACAACTATGTTATTCTGGACGGATACGAATTATTCAATTCCCTACCCGTCAGAGCAGCCTTGCTTCCATTACCGCAAAAACAGTTTCTACAATTTTATGGTTTTAAAATAAATAATTTCATAACCGTTTTTGATAGTAAAAAGACACACACACATATACATATATATAATTGATGCGGAAATGCCATTTAGCGTAAACCAGTATTTGAAACGACGAANAGACACACACACATATACATATATATAATTGATGCGGAAATGCCATTTAGCGTAAACCAGTATTTGAAACGACGAATAAAAACACGAACATGTGAAGGAATTTAATCCAGGAACGGGAATATTTAAACGAAAATTAATTTCGACGGGAAAACCNAAAAACACGAACATGTGAAGGAATTTAATCCAGGAACGGGAATATTTAAACGAAAATTAATTTCGACGGGAAAACCAGTGGGTGTCTGCTGAGAACGATTCCAGGCGAACCATTTAGAGGTATTTACCCGTCTTCGCCAATAATGTATTGTTAAAAATGATGGCGTCTTATTTGATCAGCAAAATCCGTTCACAAATTACAAATTTGCTGCCGACAGAATTCATAAATTTCCAATTACTTGTCAGTATAGTAAATGTTTTGAGGACGCACAATAAGGCGCCTCTTGTAAGCTGAGTGTGCGACAAAATTTGTGTGTGNGTTGGATGAGAAACTAAATTTTACACACAACCTTCCTCATAACAGGGAATATTCGCTTTCCGCGATGCAAGTGCGTCCTGGGTAATTTAATCTCCACAAGGTTATTTTTCTTCTCCCAGCTTCTTCGCGGGAAGAGTTCGAGAAGGTCGTGCGTGGATAACAAGCCGTAGGATCGAAGACTAGGGAAGGAAGGGGGAAGCATCGGGTTTCCACTACTTCCGCGAAACAGCAACAGCGGGCGCATAACAGCGCGCGGGGCGGACTTCCCCGGCGACTATCGATCGCAGATCGACCGGCGTCGGAGGACACGTATCGATACGAGCGAGGAGGATGTCCCTCCGCGGAGTGCTCGGGGGGTGATGTGGGGAAAGCTGAGGGATCGCTCTTGTGTCTCGGATGTTTGCCTAACAAATGGGGTTTCTCTCGCGGGGCCGGAGGGGGCGAACCAGCATTTCGAAACTTATAACGCTATCGTAAACAGAGGACGAAACAATGCGAGATAGAAATGCACGTCGCGAGACTCAAGGACGCCCTTCTGCGGGATAAAACGTGTAGCAAGGGAAATACGATTTTATTTCAATCTCGCGTCGATGGGGTACAGAAAAAACACTTCATGTTTGTGGGCGTCTGTGTGCGTGTACACAGGAAAAATTATTTTCAGATTATAACTCAACTTGATGAACTTCAAAAATGTTAATACTCTTCATATACGTCAAAGAATTACTTCATTCAGAAGTCACTCGAAAATTGAAGAAAAGTGTTCAAAAAATTATGGCGACAGCAATAGCTGCTGGATTGACGATAAATGCGCGGAGGCCAGTTTAATTTTATTGGAAGTTCCATTATGTTATAAAGTAAAAATCCCTGCAGAAAACAGTAGAAATATAAAACATTTACTGAACCACGATTACGATAAATACACCGAATTGAGAGATAATTAATGCAGTAATTATATGAAAAGCATATTTTCAACATAGACATAGTTCCAGTACCAAATACATTTACTCAAAGAGTATCATTTTTCAGTTGTACAATATTTTGCTCGCAAAACTAATCTCTTGTTCCAAACCTCTGCATTTATTCTTTAGATCCGAATAAAACTTTTATAAATAACCTGTTGGGCCGAACATCTATTTGGTTACTCCATCAAAATCAGGTTAATGTTTAAATTCATGCCCAGTAAAGTTTGTTTTTTCTGGTTTAATACATATTTGGAGTGCAAATTTGCATGTTGGTAATACATTAACATTGCTAAAAATGTCACAGTTTGACTTGGATAACGCTTGAGAAGTGATCAGACCCGTGGCAATGTTCATTTTTACATACGGTTACAAAATGAGGACAAAAGTAGGTTCTACGCAGAGCTTACAAAATTGTTCAACTAATTGTTAACTAGTTGTAACAATTAATATAGGCTGTTCACGGTTGATTGGGCACTTTTGAAATCAAACCCTGAAAAATGCCCCTGCATCCCTCCCCGCCACGCATATATTTTAACGCAAACGCAGATTCGCATTCGGCCAGTAAAGTTGGTAACGACGGAGGGAAAGTATTTCCATGCCTTGGCACTTAATTTAAAGTGTTAGGTAAGCATGTGTTAATACTGAAGTGATCTATTTCGCTTTATGTTTGTTTAATGCATGCCAGTGTAAGAATTGGCACACTTGTAAAATATTAACTTTCCTAATAATTTTACAGTTTAATGTGACAAACGCATGAATAAAATGATAAGGCCCATGGCAATTTAAATGTTACACATGGCGGAGGAATACACAATGTGCATACAAGTAGATCTTAAGCAGGTCTTTCAAAAGTGCTCAGTTTACAGTGAACAGTCTACAGTTAAGAATACTAGAGAAGCAACCCACCCAAAAGAGATCTTCTCCTCGTTCTTAAAGTTTGTTCCGTGGCTCGGTGCAAGACAGCTTTAAGGCCCGNAACCCACCCAAAAGAGATCTTCTCCTCGTTCTTAAAGTTTGTTCCGTGGCTCGGTGCAAGACAGCTTTAAGGCCCGTCTACAAAAGGCCGTACCTATGGGCGTGTCTCGATCTCGACTCCCAAGTTACGTCACAGTGACGCAGTCCGAACATGGTCTACGAATGCTGTGTCCGAAAGTAAGCTTCGATTATCTGAAACCACGTCGCAGTAAATTCAGCATTCTTGATTTTTCGTTGTTGCGTGGTGGGGATTTTGATATTGTTGAAGTGTTAATTATTTAATGTTTGCGGGATAGGAGATTNAACCCACCCAAAAGAGATCTTCTCCTCGTTCTTAAAGTTTGTTCCGTGGCTCGGTGCAAGACAGCTTTAAGGCCCATCTACAAAAGGCCGTACCTATGGGCGTGTCTCGATCTCGACTCCCAAGTGACGTCACAGTGACGCAGTCCGAACATGGTCTACGAATGCTGTGTCCGAAAGTAAGCTTCGATTATCTGAAACCACGTCGCAGTAAATTCAGCATTCTTTANTTATCTGAAACCACGTCGCAGTAAATTCAGCATTCTTTATTTTTCGTTGTTGCGTGGTGGGGATTTTGATATTGTTGAAGTGTTAATTATTTAATGTTTGCGGGATAGGAGATTGGATGTTTATTTATCTTTATGATATGACTGTTTGATTTAAAATAAGCTCTCTAACTGGCATCCAAAAAAATTTATTAATTTTTATTTGTAATTTTAAATAATTCAAACCAAATGCAGACACCACAAAATAGCTTGTCACCACGTTCGTATAAGCTCACTTTGCACTTACATTTTTTTTTTTACATTTACAATGTAAACATTCCACGAATACGCGAAAATATATGAAGTCTTTTCCTATCATCTCAGGACACAACTTGGGATAAACGTTCGATATTCTGAATACTTTGCTGACTTGAAACATTGGAGGTTGAGTCAGCGTAATGACGTCAGAGGGTGACGTGCACCAATCAGCGTGTTCTTGTCCTGACACAAGTTGGGATAACGCAATTGCATATAGACATTTATAATCACTTCCATTTTCCGGTGGCGCCTTCAAGTACTGAGCCAAATATGTAACTTAATGCTACACACCACCTATTTTTAAGATGGCAATCATGCACGGAATAAAGTGTATGCTAGGGGAAAGGAAGGATGAGAAGAACCGATTATGTCCTAGCATAAGACTCGGCTTTCCGCCCGATGGCGCCACTTGCAAACGAAGCCGGTTATAGAGTTACCTCGCGACAGGTCTGGAAACTAAAAAAGTGAGGGGCAAATATCTTACATCTTTNAAAGGAAGGATGAGAAGAACCGATTATGTCCTAGCATAAGACTCGGCTTTCCGCCCGATGGCGATGTTCATTTCACAGTTGGCGCTATTGTTCATTCTCAGCGCTATAACCTTAAAAATGGAAATAAATCCATTTTTTTAGACTAACCGTTATTGCGGTAAATCTTGCAATCTTATGCTCTGTCATCACACTTTTTAAATCAGACCTTTAAAAAATCTTATCCCATTTCTATATAACAAATTTGGTTGTTAACTAAACAAATAATACATTAAAAGCGTTTTACACAGCCGTTAACATTAACGTAAGCCTGCCTTATTTTTGGTTAGTTGAACTTTCACTTATGAGATTTATATAAATTATAGTATTAATTTCACAGTCAAAATTAATTAAACGGAGAAAAGAATAGAAGTGTTGGTGATGGGTATAGAAATAAATAGTTCCTATGTCAAATAATTTTAAATTTAGTTTCGCTACCTTATTTGTAAAGTAAATGTTTCCTACTGCTATTTACATTCTCTGATGGCACCATTGAAAACATATTTCAATGTTATAAGTTTAAAAATATATATTTTTGACTGTGTGTGAAGCACATGAATTCGGGGCGTTGTTTTTACCCTTTGCGTTTTTCTTTCAGACGCGTTGACGTTTTATTTGCATATGACAGTACGATACGTATAATGGTAAAATTATTTATCTTCATTTCACAGAAACGTACATGTACAATTACGGACACGTTGCTTTTTTCAAAAACGAACTTACCGTAAATTGTTGCTATGCGGGTGTTTTACTGTATGCAAAAAATTAAATTTAATAAGTAATTTTTTTTATGTCGGAGCGAGGTTTGAATCCGATAGTTCTCAAGTCCTAGGGCACTAACATTAGTGAGTGGATTTGCACTTTTCTTTCCTAAGCGATGTGTGTGGGTTTTACATGCCATTTGTCACAGACGCCTGGTGCTAATCTGGGATGTTAAAAAAAAAACAAATTTGGTCTAACTTGTGTAGATGACCTGACTGCGGCAGAAACGATAATTTTGTGGTTACAGCGGGGAAGAAAGCTTCGTGTAGACCGAGGAGAACCTCCTTGGTGTAGCTACAGCATTGTTGGCTCTAAGCTATAGGAAATACGAAACACTCGAAGCATTTTGCACTTGTGGAACTCAGCTCCGTTATTCACCGTCACGGACTGCATTTCCCTACATTCGCCGCGCTTTTCCCGTAAGCATTTNATCCCGCCATTAGCAGAAACGAGTGGACCAACCCCGTTCACATTAGCCGGAGCGTTATTTTTTTTAAGGTAGGAAATGGTAACGCGGAGGCAAATGCTTCCGGATCAACTATCAACTGCTGAAATTAAACTCGACCGAAACGTAATTTCACTCGCGTCCTCTCTCTTTACGGCCAAACTAGTTGTAGGCGGTCCGCAGTTGATTGAGCACTTTTGAAATCAACCTTCGAGAAACGTATGCCCCTGCTTAATCTGTACTTGTGTGCACATTGTGCATACTTCCACCATGGGCGAAATTAGCATTGCTGTAAGCATGATCACTTCATGCATGCTTCTGCCAAGTGAAGCTGTGAAATAATTAAACATGTAAATATTTTACAAATTTGCTAATTTTTTGGCGGTTTTTGTGCGTTAAAAACATAAAGCAAAATTAGTTGTTTCAGTATTCGCAAGTGTTTGCCTAACACTTTAAATTCAACGTCATGACGTGGAACTTGCATCCCTACGTCGTTACCAACTTTTCTGGGCGCATGCCGATCAGTGTGCATGTAAGGGGCAGTGACATTTTCCTGAGGTTTATTTCAAAAGTGCTCAGTCAACCGTGAACAGGCCTTGACAGCGGAAAAGCGGTTTAACAGCCGCACGCGTACGCTGGTGGTGACCAGCTGAACAAGCAAGTCAGCCAATCGCAGCCTGGGAACGGGCCTTTGAGTATGATTGGCTACTGCGTGCTGCGGAAGATCTCCCATTGGCTGGGTTGCCGTCTCTAGAGTAAGCTACAAAGCGCTAATTGGAGTTCCGACGTGTTGCCGGTCAATCACGCTATTTTACTGGCGTGTGCAGCTGGAGTTCGCTTAATAAGCAGCTGTTTCACCTCAAGGACGCTTTGACATAGCTGAAGCTCTCTGACGTAGATGAAAAACATATTTCTGTAATATAATGAATAAAGCCATTCAGCGTGTCCTTCCACCTTAGCGGATTGTTGAAACTACCCCAGCCACCGCTATGTGGTATAATAGGGTAGAACACAGGACGTGAAGGTTTTTCGGGAACTTCCGTTTTTTTTTCCTGTTAAAAGAGTTCATACAGCAAAGGCCATCTATTCATTTCACTGGGGCGGGGAAAATGGAGGCAGGAAGTTAAAAAGACTCTGAAACCTTGACCCTATACGAACCACGCGGCATGGGCCTTCAAAAGATGGTCACTACCTTTAATTAACGTATTAGCATTCAGCCACTGTCAACGGGGCTCGCGTGCACCTTCAACGCAAATTTCGTCAAAAGCGCGAGTTACTTCCACTCCAGCAAATTACTTCGAAAAAAAAAAAAAGTTTATTTCCGTGTGTACCTGCGGCTAAACAGTGCTCAAAGCGACGTCTGCAGAACGTACTTCCGATAGTCCCGTGGTTATTACCGCCAGCTGAAGCACTCGACTGAAGTTAACGGGGGCTGAAGCGAGTGCCTTGATAGAGGGGGGGGGGGACTTTAATGAAAGCTTGTGTTTCGCGGAGCCACAATAGAGGACGTTCTCTTTGCCGTTAAGTACACGGCACAGAGTGACAGACTACAGTCGGCGTCTGATTCCCCCTCCCCATCCCTCCCACCCGCTTTTCCCGCAAGACA
>NQII01001461.1:115237-127784 GCA_002778355.1 Clitarchus hookeri
CGCTTCGAGGCTGCTGCTTGAAATGGTGACCTCGACGTACATTTAGAGCCTGCTATAGCTAACGGGCATGACTAGCTAAGCGCTATAGACAAGATCGATCAGAGTTTTTCTCGGAACATAGCCGTTTAAGCAGTCGCATATAGTCCGTTTATCGTTACTTCACACTTTTCTGAAGCCCTGGTAAAGTTCTACTTCCAAGATATTCCTCCGCCTCGTGTAAACAAAGCTTAACAGAGTTCGGAGAGTTACACCGCATTCGTGCGCACTCAGTGTAATAATATTTTGCATAAGAACTATTTCTCGCTAGGCATTACCAACACACATATTTTCTCACTGGTTTTGTTCATATTAATTATAAATAAAAAATTGTAATTGTAAACAGAATTTTAATGTAACCAAAAATAAGGCAATTTTATGTTAACGCAAGTATAAAACGCTTGTGATACATGGCATATTTACAAAACAACCAAACACGTCGTACATGGGGTGATTTTTCGAAAGTTTTATTCAAAAAGTGTGAAGAAACCGCAAGTAGACTATAGTCAGCNGGGGGGGGGGGAGGAGGCAGGATTCATTGCCCATCCATGAATTTAGTAAAGGTTGCCAGAATTAGATAAATGGACACCCAAATTGTTTTGTTCACCGAGTTGATATATTTTATACAATTTTCAATTAACTGTTGTAATTTATTAATGACATACATATTTGCTGCTGTGTTATAAACTTATCTTTATTTTTCATGCAGCATATAACCTTGGTTTTGAGTGCACAAAATTGTACTTTTATAAGGCAAACAAAATTGTTAAGAGGACTGCCTAAATGTGTGCCTTCTCCTAAGTTGGAGTCGTTTAGCTAGTGCAGGACGCTTATTTTCAAAACAAGACTATCGATGAGATTGACCTTCAAATTCGGGGCCATAATAAAATAAGCGCGTGCTTCGTGGATATTAGTAACGTTCGTTTCAAACCTTTACTGAATGTAAAAATGTTTGTTTTAATTTTAAACAACAAACTCATTTCAGGATGAAAATAAGACACAGGAACTGGACCTTAAGGTTACAGGCGTTTTCATTTAGAGCGAGACTGAGTACAATTCTGAAGTAAGCGACTTAGTACCGAAAATAGAGAAGTAAAGTTTTATATACCAAGAAAGTGTATTCTTACCTATATTCGAAGCCGCGAATTATGTATAGGTTTTACTGTGGTGTAGGAAATTATTGGCTGTAAACACACAGGGTTTCATAGTGTTCGTACTTCCACAATACGTTTCTACCACTACGTGTGTACAAGAACACGCAGATTAGTTCTTGAAACATGACTCACGAAAAATCTTCAAAAGCAGTGAAAAATTATTCAATGGTTGTTAATCGCGCGGACGACCGAGAATGCATTGAGAAAACTTTAAAAAGAACTCTGTACTTGAAAGGCAATTTTAAATGAGAAAATGTCAGGGACTTTGTGCCTAACAACTGTAATCGAGAAATGAGGATTAAATTCTCAGTTTTAGTATTGTTGTTTACGTCGAGTAAGCGTGGAATATGCCACCGTCAGTTTGTTTTATATGTTATAAAACGATTAATCAATTACCCACTAGTTTATGCACAACTCGGAAATAAACTAATAGCTGGCCATTAATCATAAACATAAACACACGTTCGTGTGTGTAATCATATTTTTTCTTGTAGTTTCCCAGCTGTGGTAAAAAAAATCGTCATCATATTTATATCGAATTAGTTATCCAGCAAAATACCTTAAAGTGTATGAAAACGGTCGTTACTGAAATGATGGGGGGGAATCTGTGTTATTTCTTGGTAAAAAATATGAAACTTTTCGGAACTTTATTTACAATATTGTGGTATTGTGGGCTTTGGGATTTCAGATATATCACAGTGCATTAAAAATACATCAACTTTAGCTCAATAATGTGGGAGAGATAATTCCCAGACGCTTCAACACGTCAAAATTTTACTGTTTTTGTGATGTACAAATAAAATAAACCAAACTATTTACTGAATATTACAAAATTTTATCTGAAATATCTAGTTTTAATTCATTTTATAGGTATGTTTAGCAAAAGTTTTTTCTAAAAATTTAGGGGCAGACAAAAAAAAATATGGAAAAAAAATATGGAAAACAAATTTCCTAGTACAATTTTATAGACGTCTTGAAGTAGCTCTTGGCATCTTATTTCAGTGTGAATTATCATATTTCTGTACATAAGATAGTTTTCGTTATTTGTACATCACAAAAACTATAAAAAATTTTGACTTTGACGTGTCATTTTGCAAAAACCTTTCCGTCTAAAAATGTTTATCTGATGATAAGGTAGTCACATAAAATACCTACAAGTTGAACAATATATGGCTCGAATAAAAAATAACACATTTTCCCGTGGCCGACGCCCTTAGGGGAGGACATCTATAATTCATAATTTTTTGCACAAATGTTTCTATTTCACGACGTGTATCAAAATTTTTGGACGACACAGCCGAACTCTGAAACACTGTTAAAAGTTTTGCTGTATTTATTATTTACCAGCAAATAACTGCCGGGTTGCAATACGAGATTGCTTTGTGCAGGCGAATGTGACGGTAACAAAGGCACACACACAAAACCGAGTTCGGAATAGGTAACAAGCCCTGCCATGTGCTCTGTATATCCATAAAGGACAAAATATAGTCCGTATTTCAGATGGTAAAAAAATGTCTAATTACAAGATTGCAGGGAAGGCTTGTTCTACTCAGGCTGGGGAAAAAAAAAACAGGATTCCATATGTGAGAGTTTGGAATAGGGAAAGTTGCCGCCGCAAGGTTCGCTGGTGTTCTAAAGAGGCGCTCTTTAAATATGGCGGCAAATGGGCCAATTCTGTTTATTTGTGCGTAAAAAGTCGTGTTTGGTTCTAATTGCGATATTAACTTGCCCGTGACAAAATATTAAGTACTAACTTTATTTCGTAACTGTTATGCACGCCTCCCAATGGCGTTTACAAGGATAAGCAGTTAAAATACAATTGTGTTTGGCATTGAGCTTTCGTAAACAATTTTCTCTTTGGTAAAAAAAATTGCGAATTTAAGGGAAAATGAAGATAGCTGTCATGAAAAATCATAATATACACAGTTATATTAATTTTATGAAAACAGAAACTACCGCATTTGTTGACATACAAAACGGAGAAAGTTAGGTACGCATGTGCAACACCAGTGATACCTGGCGGGGAACATCTTTATTTGCCGAACTGTTAGCATTGAGCTTGCCAACATGCGTAGAGTAATGGACTGAAGATGAGGCAGACCGATTTCGCTGGCTGCGCACAACCAGTCTCCGTGTCCCAACATTGAACTGCTTTTCTGCTAACACGACTAATAAAAAACGGGACGAATGGCATTTGAGGTTAGAACACTGATTAGTAAGCAAGTGCTTTGAGATGCACCTATACTTTCTCCTACGAATTTTGAAAGCAGTTTGATTAAATTCAAATTGGTAGAAGTATTTTATTCATATAAAAATGCTTGTCTTTAGAAAATTTTAATATAAACAATCGCGTCCATCATTGTTGACAATGTGACTTTGACAGTTGTGTTCCTTTGGGGGTGGGTCAATGTTGGGTACTTCTGCACATGCGCAGAAGACGAATACGTAATCGGTCTACCTCATATTAAATCAATTAGTGGAATACATATCATTGCGGATACCAGTCCTCATTAGTGGTGCAAATAACACCTACCGAATTGGTAAAAAACGTATCTATGTTATTAAATAATATAACAAACATGAAAAGAAAACACTTGGGATCGTGATTCGCACAACCGAAGTAAGCACAGTTTAACACCTTATCCAATATCAATTTTTTTTTGTAGTGTTAACGATGCAAACCAACCGCGGCTAAGGGCGCTTTTCGCGAAACGCGTGTCGTCGGCAGGCGACCGGTGACGCCTAATTACTCCCGCCTGCGGATTAGCCGTCTCCGGTTGACGAGAGATCCTGTCCAGGACCACGGACGGCTGGCTGCGGCCTGACCAGGGGGTGAGGGGGGAGGGTGAAAGGCGAAGTAGTATGGGCGAGACAGGCGGACGGAAGGGGGCGCAAGAGGCAAAGGTAATTAATTAATGTTCTGGTTAAGCCGCGCCGCCCTATTTATCAACGGCAGCAGCGCCGGGGAACTGCGCAGGAGTTTTGAGCCGAATTTATGCCCAGGTACACGGAGCCCCCCGAACTTAAGTTAGAGTTAAGCCTTCCCGGCATCGGTGCGTGTGTGTGTGCGCGCGCGCGTGGGTGCGCTGCGCCAGTCGTTGACACACACGGCGTGTAGGGGTTGCTGCGGAAGGAGTGAACTTTTACCTCGCCTCGCGGCACGTCGGCAGGCTGTAAATGATTACTGTTTTTGCGTCGCGGCAGTTGTGTTGAAATACTGCGCCCTCCGCGGGACGGAGGAGAAGCGTGGGAGAAACATTCGCGAGTTGTTACCACGCGAAGCACAGACCGACGCGGGTGAGAAAAGAGGCCGTAAGACTCCTGCAATACGCGTGGGATAAGCATGTGAAGAAGTAACGGCGGAATGAAAACGAAGTGGAAGGAGTACACAAGCACAGAAGGAGAGATATATATTTGGGAAGCACTTGACAGGTTTAAAGTCTTCAGTGCCGGGGCGTGAAAGAGCCACAGTTGAGCAGCGGCAGAATGGGAAATAACGTGGGAAGCAAGAGCACCCCGATAAAACCCTACGGTAACATCCGCCATGTTCCCCAAGTGCAACAATCCGGGTTGGAAACCGTCTGGAATCGAACCTGACTTACCGTAGCGGGAGGTGAGTGGTCTGAGCACTGCAAACCCCCGAGAAATCCTCCAATCCACGCTAAAATTGACCACACTCCCAATACCTAACTTGGCGTACCAGAACTGGGATGCCACTGCTGTGGTTGTCCTATATCGCTGGAACGTAGAAAACGTCATAAATACTTCTGAATTGCTGTACGATGCTCTAGTCGTGCGTTGGTTTTTCATCATGAAAGCGATCAATGTTTACGTTGAAAATTTAAGTACAGTAATCTATTTTCATGAATTCAAAATGACAAAAAATTACTAGTTGCAATACAACTTACATCATAGTCAAGCATACTTGACGAGCAAAATAACTATTTCTGACTTCTCTCGGCGTAAATGCAATAATAAAACTTATTTTTATTACATCAGTTACACAATCCCAAACCACAATATCGTCATCCTTAAATATTATTCTTAAGAAACCATATGTTTTTTTTTAAATCAATAGTAATTTTAAAGTTACTCTTGCATAAAGTTTGAATCATTTTATTTTTAAAAATGTGTATGCTTAGACACTGTAGCGTAGTACTTCGTAGACAAATCACTCTTCAATTTATTAAACTCCCGGCGTAATAAGAATTTTTGACCATATAGCGTACACTAAAATTCATCAGTCGTCGTTAATAAAATAAATGTTTTAAAATATATTGTTAAAAAAATGTATTTATACAATTTATTTATTAAAGTCTTCTTATTAAAACCTTTGAAATCTCCCTTATCTTTTCTCGTAAATTTTATTATTACGCAGTTCTAATTGATTTAAATTTCATTCTGTTAAGTAATGCACTATTTTAAAATAACGCACAATTTTTTCTGGAATGTAAATAAATTTCTTTCATGACAAGCTCATTTGTAATTACAACTCTATTGTCGTACATTTTTCGTTAAATACCACATTCACGTTTCTTTCGACAAACGACACCGCACTCCCATTTATATCAGACGGATTACGACAAAGACGTGTTTCTATAGTGACGCGAGCTATGAAAACGCTGGTCATCGTGTTACACGCGGACTATACCATCCTGCGGTTACTTTATGTCCCGGCCTAGCTAACAAGAGAACGCTTTCCGCGTCAAGATGGGAAGGAATGGGCTAGCAGATGAATCTCTATCATTCCCTCGAGCACTGGGTTGCCATACCTTATCACCTGGCTGTACACTTTCCGCCCCGTGCAGCCAATAATTCAGTCCACCATAAATCAATAGCTTAGGTACGAGTATCGTGCTAGGGTTGGGGGAAGGGAGGGATGGAGTAACGCTGAACCAAAGAACTGTGAACACACTAACGAGACTGCAGTTTTCTCTCGTTTTCACGCGATTAATTGAATCGTTTTGAAAACCCTCCTTAGTTTACGTATTTATGTATTTTGCGTATTTATTCCATACGTAAAAATTACCACTGCCAAGAACAGGCATGTGAAAGTGTATTAAAAGTATGTAGCTGTTGATACAACACTTCTTGTAACTCCAAGAAAACAATTAAGTTGGCCACCAATATTGTAACGATACACAGTAAACATTTTGAAATTCCCTATAATATGGTAATTGGTAGAGACTGGAAAACTAAATATAGCGAATTCATTTTAGGATAATCTAGGCTCCAAACACATGTATATTACTGTTATTGTTGTAACGGGATCACAGTTCATTAGACACGTCTAGCTGAACTCTGAGCCAATAGCACACCTGCATAGAAATAAGCACCGAATCCCGTGCCACCTGGGCCTGAGGTAAGATTGGCTACACACTTAGGCAGCAGCCAATGAACAGAGGCAGTGGAATCTAGTGTACAGTTAGTTTAAAACGCGAAGTTTTCCTGTCCCTAATAATAGGGTTTAACACTCGTGAAAGCAAATGCGAAATAAACTAAAGGGTTATTCAGACCGGTAATAGGAAACTCAGAGAGACCTTCATTCCGGTTTCTTAAAAAAATAAGATATTGATTGAAAACATTCCCACATAAACTGGCTTCGAAAATATGCTTAAAATACTTATGCAGCAATGCTGATTACAGAAAACAAGGAATTGACTTTTAAAATTCTAACTGCCCGTTAAGGGTTGTTTATTTGGCAGACAGCAACGACACATTTAAAAAGGAATAGTCTCGAACGCATACAATTTTTTTTTTTAATATTATGAAATTTACTGTTATAGTAACATACGAGAAAATCAACACCAAATTCACTTCGGCAACTTAACCTTGTACATCATTAGACCATATCTTCTGATGGCACTGGACATAAAACCATATTCCTTACACCTCTCCAAATTAGAAAAACATTTATCACACCTCTAATATCCATTTAAACTCAGCATTGTACGTTTACAAAACACGAGAACAGCACAGAAAATCTGCAAGTTGCTTAGGCAGCATTATATAAAGAAGAGACACTTAAATATTTTATTTCGTATAGCACTCATCGTAAAAAAATGTTTATAAGAGCTTACATTTATTTCTCAAATTAAACGATGAAATTTCGTATACATATCTATTTCATTTTTACACAAAATATAAAATAAGTCAACATGTTTGAAAAAAAAAAAACAACGCGAACATTAAGGCTAATAATTATCACAAGAAACTCACTACTCTTAAAAAACATTAAAAAAATATATTAATAATGATATATAGTACTATAACGATCTAATTCCGTACAACATAAACATCACTTTTTGGATAAAATATCAAAATGAAGAGCTGATTTCCATTAATCGCTGGCAGTCTTTATGTTATACACGCCCATACTCACAGGTTTCATTCAAAAGTTTATTTTAATTATCTCTTTAAAATTTTTATTTAACTACGAACACGCTATTAGGATTCATACTATCGACTGGAAAGTAAATATCATTCCTGTGCGCATTTACACCATCGTCAGGACAAAGCCAGCGAGTGGTTGCGGTATGATCCATAAAATCTGTCAATAGTGGTGTTTTATTAATTTTACTCCGTTTTCCTGCTCTCACCCTTCCTGGCAGATGACGATACAAATCCTTCGTAAGAACCTTGCTAATTCATCACACAATAAGTTAAGATCCTGGTCAGTTCCGGCAAATTAATATAATTACTTCTATTGAAAAAAAAAGACAGTCACGAACAGACGATAGCGGCTCTGCTTCCTATTGAGAGTGGGTATTCTCCGCCTACTTCACCAAGCAACACAACCATACGGCCAACACTGTGCGACGGGCTGCCTGACAATACCAAAGTCAGGGGCAGCAGAGTAAAGCTGTGTCGCACCCAACTTCCACTTTTGGTTGACAGTCCCCTGATATAAATTTGTGTACAAAAGTAATGACTTATTTTTGCAACTTGAGTTTTGCGACTCTTCAAGTTCTAAGATGACTGATTAACAAAAATATTATCACTTCCATATTAGTTTTACCAGGTATAAATGTTTAACAACCAAACATTTAAGGCAGTTGTAGCAATCAAATTTATTATCATCCACGTAGCAATTATCCTACAAAAAAGTACCAGCATAATTTAACAAATATTTTTTTCGTAAGTAATAGTTGTTAACTAAGAATTTTTCGCCTTAATTATTACGGCCTACTAATTATAAATAAGAAACAAGACTCTAAACAAGACGTGAATAAAAGTAAGCCCAATATGTATTTAATCACCTTCGATAATTTCCAAATTATTTTATTCATATTTTACATTTAGCCGTCATCTGCAAAGTCGGGCTTTACAATAAAAAGCATTACAACACGCAGAAAAATTGAACATTGGCGCTGTTCAAAATAGAACCTTATAAAATACAACAAAAAATGGCACAATTAAAAAATAAATTCGAAAAGCCTGAAAAACAACCTCATCTAACTCCCGATTATGAGCAGATTATTACGAGGCACTTCCTTCCCCCGATGTTCTGAAAATTCGCGGACAATACCTGAAACCAAGTTAAACACAACACGTATTCTTTCTGCTTCTTTCCTGGTCCTGAGCAGCCACCCAGAGATCTTGTGTCATATTTGACGTGAAGACGTCTCTCATATCAACGCGACGCGAAGGGTAACAGGACGGAAACGGCGTTGTAACGTTCGCAGGGTGATCCGTTCCGACGCTATAACTTCGCGACCGATGACTTGATTGAAATAAACTCGGTCTCGTTCGATCGGGTATATGACTACGATGCGAGAATGACCTTGAGTTGGCGCCGCGCAGGCGCGAAGCGCGGGTGGGGGCCCGCGACGACCGGCGGCAATTCGGGGCGTGGGTGAAAATCTCCGGGCGGTATATCTCGCTACTCCGATGTGCTGGCGCGCTGATTTTGGTGCCAAACGAAAGGTCTCGTCTAAATTTGTGGATTTAAGCCATACATGCCAAGTATCAATGTCGTTACTTTCATTTAATTCCCATATACCAAAGAAAATATTACCAGCTTCGCGGTTTAGTTACACTTTTTGAATTTAAGCTTTGAAAAATCACCCTATCTATTACGTGTTTGGTTATTTCGTAATCATGCCATGTAGCACAAGCGTTTTATATGCTTCTGTTAACGTAACAATAAGTTATTTTTTGGTCAAATTTAACTTTTACTTATATTTTATTTATAAATCGTAATATTTAATTAATAATTAATATGAATAAAACAGAAAGAAAGCAGGTGTGCTGGTAATGCTTAGTAAGAAATAGTTGTTATGCAAAATATCGTTACACTAAATTTGCACGAATGCTACGTGTAGTCCATTTCGTGTAAATGTCTAGACTCGGTTAAGCTTTGTTTGCATGAAGCTGAGGAATATCTTGGAAGTAGAACTTTAGTAGGGCTTCAGAAAAGTTGGAAGTAACCGTGAATGGACTGCATGTGTTTCCACGTGAAATTTACATCCGTGTCCCCTTAACAGCCACATCCCGATTTTCCTTCAAGCGGACTCGCTTGTTTATCATGATGCCCCATGCCAGTTCTGCTATGCAGGGCTATGCCACAAATAGTGGGTTTGGTACACCGAATCTATCCCACTTATAAGCGAAATAACATATGTACTCCCTTGCATGACGATAATTCAAAAGTTTCCCCATTGGATATTACAAGTCTGGATGACTAATCGGTGAACAGGGGTGTAACATCTCCCAGCTTTGAGTTAAGCTCTGTTAAGGGCGTTCATTCCAAGGTTTTCTGGTAGCCAAGCTTTAGGTTCCGCTATTGCTTAGAACAAACAGTGAAACAGGCGAAATTTAATGATCACTGCATGAAAGGAAATTATAAGTGCAAACTGTTTATGAGGCATATGTATTATCAAAACGAAAATGTATTTTACGCCATTGTACGAAACAATAATAAACTGTATTTAGACGATATTTCATCTAGAAATAATATTTTCTTCGAGTTAAATCTCGAGTACCATAACGACTCAACCTGTTACAAAAAATTACATTTTTTTTTGGAACGGCAAAAATATGCATTTTTACTCATTTTTAACGATTATGTTTTAATGTAATAATTCTTTAACAGCATGATATAATTAATTATTTGACTAACACTTTTAAGTAGCCTGGATGCATGAGAGTTGTGCGTTGTAAAAAAAAGTACAGCTCCCACGCTTTACAGTTCCTGTGTGTGAAACAAGCTTGCCGATAGTAAATCCAGCTTTTGACAGTTTACTGTCTGTACTAACAGAAGACACTACTTCAAACGCTTTCAGTTATAACAGAATTGACCCAGACCACGCAAATTTCTCTATTGACCATAATGAGCATGACGTCAAGGTTACGAATGTCAGCTGTTAAGGATAGAACCACTACAGGTAAAAGGATGTTTAATTACAATAATTGGCTCACCAACGATAACTATGAAAACTGTAATGCTGTGATCCACGATTCCATGAAAAATGTGCAAGAGATTACGGAAGTTCAAGATAACTGAAATCCAACAAACTGTTTCTCGTACTTCCATTTAAAGGTGGCATATTACTTTTCCTATGGAGTAAAACGGCGACCTCAGAAATTTAATTACATTTTTCAGCTATTTCAGGAAACTGGACAATGTGCGGAATAATGCCATATGTGTATCATTAACGCGTGTTTTGATAAAAATTAACAAATTATCGTCGATTGTCTTAAATATTATTTAAGATGCAAAAAAAGCCTTAACATGTGCGTTTTGCCCTGATTTTCTGTGTGCATGCCAAACCTACGAAAAAAAAATTGAATAAAATATTACGCACATGAATATAGAGAGAAGGATATTTCGCAAATTCATTTCAGTAAAAACTTGACTTCAAACAAATGTACATTTGACTTTATTTTCAAATTGGATCGCAGTTTGTAAGGCACACCCTGGACCGATTTGACCCAATGACTTACCTACAATCAAACAAGGGCCGAACCCCGCGCTACCTGCTCTGGGGAAATAACTGGAACACTAACCAATGAATAACTTAGTCTTGAGTACACAGGGTTGTGGTGCCTAACTTGTTGCCAAATGCACACACGAAATTTCTGTGTCCCTACACTTGAAACACGTGGTTATAGATCGCCAACTTGACAAACTGTGGACTAAGAGACATTAATAACAACACCAAGAGCTTCATTAATTACAACATCAGACAAAAATAAAACTCACAATCGTGATATTTTTTCTACGAAGTAATAATATATCTTAAAATGTGTTCTAAGTTTCAACTTTTTTTTTTCTTAAGTTTTATTTTCTTTACTTGAAAATTCTCTTAAATTACGCAATATGAACATTTTCGTACAATATAACACTGACATCCATGGACGAACATTATAGAGTCACAAATGCCACATACCAGTTTATCTGCTTCTCATAAAAATATGAGATGACCACATGAAAACCTATGACATGATGTTTCCTTGGCAATGACACGTGGATTTTACATAAAGAACACAACGACAGCTGTTGATCTGAATAACTAGCGAACATCAACCTTACATTGTCCCACCTCGTGCTGCCATAGTTGAGCCCCGTATGCATGCCTCTAGCAATTAATTATGAGCAAAATGAAACATCGGAGACGACCCAGGTCTGGAAGAAGTCCACAAACGCGGCAGACATGACTCGTCTGCACGACCACTTTAGTCGCTTCGGCCTAAGAACGGGCTTGGCTCTGCCTACCCTAGAGAAAGAGAGAGACAGAACGACTCGCAAAGCACCAACCACGCCCAACACAGGAAGCTGGCAGGCGGGCAGACGAATCTGCAGGCACCCCCTCCCACCCGCACCGTCGACCAATTGATGATACCTTTCCCCCCGGGGAGAAGTGGCCCGACATTTGGCAGAGCTCTCAAGTCCTGAAGTTACAGAGGCGCTACTATAGTAGCGGGAATTATTTAAATAAAACAAATTCATCTGATAACGTATCGCCAGATGACACGTGAGGCAGAACCCTTCTTACGCCCTCGAATGAGTTTCGACTTTCATTTTCCCTCCTTGTCAGAAAGTCTGGCGTCTCGCTCATGCGGGGAAGTAATCTCGGCTTACGTTCACGCCGCACTGATCCAGATATTTATCCCGCTGCGGAAATGCTGCCGCGGTCACCGGGGCCATTGATTATCGACATACGTCCTAAGATATTTCAATTTCAGACTTCAAGCAAGTGGGCTCGGTGATGCCGGGGGGGAATTCTGGGGGGTGGAGATGCGGTGCAGCTGTCAATACCCGCGGAAAGTAATTTACCCAGAGGTTCCCTCACTCCCCGCCATTTCGCATTCCATCCGCCAACCCCTCTTTCGTGGCGCGTGGAGGGTAAAAAAAA